>JASEVX010000001.1:119009620-119213680 GCA_031761405.1 Serripes groenlandicus | reverse complement strand
GCCACAATCTATACCAAAATTCTCTAAAATGCAGATGCATCAAATGTTGTCTGTATGGATGAAAGTTGTTAACCTTGTGACCTTATAATGGTTCGTGATAAATGCATTTTCTATCTGCACTAGTCACTCAATGGATTCGATTTGTTGAACCCTTTCCCCGAGAACAGACGACTTTCGACACAACTACATGTGACTTATTTTAACAACGCAATTAATTCTTTATATCAGGGTCTTTCAAATAGTACTATTTGAAAGACCCTGTTTATATATACATTGTAGCGAAATATACAGTGTGTTGAGAAAATCCACAATACAATAGGATTTAATGAATGAATATTTGAGTATCCCTCTCCCACTTGCAGGCGCATTTTGACGCATATGCAACAGGTGACTTTTAAAAACATTTTGGTGAAAGGAGAAATTGTTCATGCTGAGCGATTTCGCCTATTGTCACAATGTTTTCAACCCTATTCAATAATTATACTTTCATTTACAAAAATGCTTCATAATTCTATTTAGATCATTTCAAAGTCGTCTGCTGCACATTTTATATATGTGGGAAGGGATTAAATGATGAATTTATATTTAGCCGAGTCAGCCAATACGGTGTAATGTTCACCACGCACACAGTGAAGACGCAAGCGCGTCCATGTAAACGTACATTCTCATCCGAGTCTTCACTGTCCGCTTACAAGTCATATAGTCCAGGGTGTAATCATGCACTTCTAAATAGATATTCATCTTGAGCCCTATTCATCTAACGCGGATCATCTTCATTTATGACTAGTTATATACATCAATGAAAGGTCCATTATACATAGCAATGAACCGAACGAACGCAAGATTCGTATACATGTACATGAAAGTATTTTAGGATGTACTTGAAAATGACATCTTCTATCCTTTTCCTGGTACAGACGACCATGGCCGCATACTCTGCAGGTGACTTTTTAAAAACATTGTGACAAAAGGCGATTTGAAAGTAGAGAATGTCCATATGTAGCCCATGTATGTTGTTACCCTTGTATCTAATTTATATCATGTTATAAACCATATTGTACATAAATGTACTTGAGCATTAGCTTCTATAGATCACTATATATAAATCGTCTGCCACAGATTTATTGTAAGAGGGTTAAATCTTTTCCTGATCTAGACGACTTTGGTTGCATCTTATGATAACGTTTGAAAACATCGTTTTCCGCTCGATTAAAGAATTTTTCTTTTCATAAATCAATAAAAAAAAATGTGATCATTGATTTTTGATTTGTTAACAAGATTTGGCTTAACATATATACATATTTGTAATGCCAATAACACTTTAATTTGTTCGTTTAAGGGTAAAATAATTTTCAAAAATATTAAAAAGTTAACCCTTTTAACTCATATAGACGCTTTTTGACGCCTCTGCAGCAGACGGCTTTTTGAAAACATAGTGACAAAAGAAGAAATTGCTCAGAACGAGCATTTTCTCCTTTTGCCACAATGTTTTCCACTTTTAGTCATAGGTATTCATTCAAGTATAGAGACTTTCTATTGTTTGACAAAATATGTTCAAAGTCGTCTGCTACAGAATTGTTGTATGAGGGAAAAGGTTAAACAGAACGGAGTAATTATTTGGGGAACAATTCTCTGTATCTGGGTTCCGTGCTAGTCGTCTGCAGGTATATATCTGTTGTTATTGTTGATGATGATAATGATGCTGATGGTGCAAGTGATTTTACAATTGTTTTCACCACAGTCGATTTTAGTATTGAATAACTATTACTGGAGTCAATAACTGCGCTTCCAGATATTGCCATCATGCAGCAAATATCAAAACCAGCATGTGCCCCAGCACAACTACAACTACTTGTGATCGGAATCGGCTTCCCTCGTACAGGCCTCTGTAGCAGTTTGTGTGGTCTTTCAGGGGCGTAGCTTTGCAATAATCAATGTGTAGGCCGTCTCGCGAGAAAATCAACATTGTGGAGTCTGCGTAAAGTATCGAACCGGATCAGCCTAAGCATGCCACACAGGCCTACCCGGATATACACTTTTCGCCTCCATGGATTTTCTGTTTCAGGAATCACTACTCTGTACATCTATCCCCCTAAGACGGAATGTGTCGGCCGGATCAGTCTGCGCAGACAGCGCAGGCTGATCTGGTCGATACATTACGCAGATGTCTATCGCCGCAGCTGCATTTTGGGCATTTTGTGAAAAAATGGGTAGGCACGTGCCTACAGTGCCTAAAGGTAGATACGCCCCTCTCTTTAACGCCGCTTTCAACAGTATTTCAGTTATATCACGGCGTTTCCTGGGTAAATATCATTAACTACCAGTATTAGTTATCATGGCACCGAAGCAGTATACGTAAAGCTGTTCCAACATCCCTGAGTGCGAAGAAGGGAAATCAGTACTACCTCTGCAGCAGACGAGATTACAAGTTCCCATTATGACAGGTTTCTCATTTTAGAAAAATATTTATTTCCAACTTTATCTTAAAATTCAGAGTTGGGAAATACGTTCATGTTTTCCTTCATCATATGTGTTAGAAACAGACACTATCATATCAGGTTGATGGTTACAATATATTCCTCCAAACGTAATGCGTTCAATGGTCTACCCTTTTATGAATGCATCTGTGAAGTCTTTCAAAACGCAAAATTAAATGACATATGAGTTCATCTTTTCCCATTTGTAGACGCATTTTGAAATACTGTAGCACAAGGAAAAATTAAGTTACATATCAGTTCATCCTTTCCCACTTGTAAACGCATTTTGGCGCATCTACAAAAGACGATTTTGGAACATATTGTGGTAAAAGGAAAAAAGGATCATGATGAGCAATTTCTCATTTTGCCACAATGATTTATTCAGTTATATTGAAAAATAATGATTTCATTTATAGATATGTTTTCAAAATCGCTTGTTTTAGCATTGTTGTATGTGGGATAGGGCTAGACTATTTTCTTGATCTAAATGCTCTTTCATGATTCATGTCCACATTGTAAAATGTTAAACAGGAAGAAATAGTTTACCTATCTGCAAAGTAAAAGTGGGGTACCGACCTCCATTTTGCATAAATTAAGATAAGTATTTTTAAGTAAATATCTCTAAAATACTGAAGTGTATGTGTATTGATAAATTCATTGATTGTTCCTAGATTGTTCAAACAATTTTTAAAAGACGAAATGTGTCGTAAAGAAATCTTTATCATTTGTTTAGTGTTTGATTTGTTTGAAGAACAGCTGTAAGCTACTCATATGTTCAAATAATCCAGCGGAACATGTCGCAGCTAGAATCTATCTACAATGTGCCCATTGTTACTTTGATGATTTCTGTTCGTGAAACCGAAAAACGCTTTCAAATACAGAAATTGATTGTTTATGTTTTATTCATTTTCAACATCTTTTTAAAAGAATAAAAACAAAACAAAAATCGCATACATAATTGCGTATCAAATAATCTTTTTTCAGTTTCACATGAGTTTTATTATTTATTTAAACATTAAATTTATCATATATATGTATTGAAAACAAATAAATAAGAACATAAATAAATACCTTATTTATCACTAATATTTATATCCCAATTGTATAGATCAACAAACAATTATCAAATGAGAAATATCCGCACTTCCCTGTTGCCTCCACTTCACTCAGCGTTCTAAAGCCTCGTTTCCGATTGGCTATATTTACCCTTAACATAATGGACAACAAGAACAAAATTACCGTAATCTACATGTGCATAAGATATTTAACTGACATAATCTATCTGTTCGGGTTCTTCCCTGCTCATTACCTTGTAGAAGAATAACGCTGAAAAGGTATGACTATAAAATAACTGTACAAGTGTACCGGACGAATCTGATTGTAATAACCATGAAATAAAAACCTCCTATAGCCGGGGGTTTTGCGCGGTTTGCTAGATTATAGACAAAATAACATGGATATATATTAGAAAAGCACACTTATCTTATCATAATCATCATAAACATTAAACAATTTCTAACTACATGTTGTAAGACAAAACCATCGTACGTAAAGTCACTATATACATATAAAGGGATGATACGTCCCTATGTCTTCTTGGATTTAATATGACCAGTCCGTTTCCCTAATACAGACGAGGAATTACTCCTTTTCAAGCAATGTTTTCGACTCTGTGCCAAAATTATAGTACAGTTCAAACCAGGCGACTCTGGGAACATACAGCCAGCGGAACAATACAAATAACAGACAGGAATATTGAAGAGTAATTGACAGTCTCCTCTCTATATCTATCTACATTTGAGCCGTTCCACGAGAAAACCAAGATCAGTCCGCGCAGTCCGCGCAGGCTAATCCGGATCGACACATTCCGTCTCAGGGGAGTAACTATTCAGGGAAATAGAGGTATAGAGTAATGATTCATGAAACAGAAAATTTACAGGAGGCGAACATTGTCTGTCCAGGTTAGCCTGCGTGGCATGCTTAGGCTGATCAGGGTCGATACAATGTTGGTTTTCTCGTGGAACGGCCCATTTGTGAGTTACAAACTTGTCAACCTAATATAAACTGTTTTCCTATTGTACTATTTGTAATCCCCATTTTCTACATGTAAAAATAACTAAAAACTTCTCCTTTCATAACAATGTTTTAAACTCCCTTTTTTTTTTCAACAATTATACTTTCATTTATAGAAATGTTCCAATGTTTTCAAAGTTGTCTGCCGCTTATTTGTTGTACGTTGGAAATGGTTAGGAACTAAATCGGAAGGCAAAGATGCAATACATTAACCCTTTCAGCGCCGAATTGTTTAAAGTAAACTCTTCCATGTTTAAAATTGGGCGTCTCCATTTGTCTTGTAAAAGGGGTTTGGAATAGTTTTATAACTAAAAGGCAATCAATGCTGATTTCAGGTGAGACAGCTCGTTACGAGCTGTCTCACCTGAATCAGTTTTGTTTGCAAAAACCTCAATATTGCCTTTGACGCTGAAAGAGTGATATGGCTTAAATTGTTGGAAAATAGAAATTGCTCGATTTGATTAAATGCATTTATTTAATGGAAACTGAAATCGTCAAGGGCATCACAACCTGTCTTATGCAATTTTTCGAAAATGAGAAATATCAGATTTCATTCGATTTATTGGTTGTTTTCGACGACATTTCAGATATATCACGACACCATGACAACAATAACACGTGTATGTGTTACCTGTGTGTCTGACCACTATTCACGACACCATGACAACAAGTACACGTGTGTGTGTCCCCTGTGTGTCTAACCACTATTCCACTAGGCAGTGTGCTGGGGGAAATCTTCCAAAACGCGCAGTGTCTCAGTAATATGACGTGCAGACACTGAAAGTTCCGGACATGCCAAATCTGCACCATCTTGGCATTTGTAGGATGATGTGTCCATTGGAATGCTAATGTCCGATACATAATTGACTAGCGAGGATGCTATCCTGTGTCTCAGTCCTCTGATCACAGGTTGACGTCCTATCGTCCGGCCCATCGAGGGAACTGAATCTCAATTAAAAGGATCGATATAATCCCTTTCATTCGAATTCAATTTTATTTTGTTCAAATCGATAAAATATATATACGCTGCGTCAGACGAACATTGATGGTATAGTATATGTGAGCAGTAAAGGCTCATGTAACATTGATGGTATAGTATATGTGAGCAGTAAAGTCTCATGTAACATTGATGGTATAGTATATGTGAGCAGTAAAGGCTCATGTAACATTGATGGTATAGTATATGTGAGCAGTAAAGGCTCATGTAACATTGATGGTATAGTATATGTGAGCAGTAAAGGCTCATGTAACATTGATGGTATAGTTTATGTGAGCAGTGAAGGCTCATGTAACATTGATGGTATAGTATATGTGAGCAGTAAAGACTCATGTAACATTGATGGTATAGTATATGTGAGCAGTAAAGGCTCATGTAACATTGATGGTATAGTTTATGTGAGCAGTAAAGACTCATGTAACATTGATGGTATAGTATATGTGAGCAGTAAAGGCTCATGTAACATTGATGGTATAGTATATGTGAGCAGTGAAGGCTCATGTAACATCGATGGTATAGTATATGTGAGCAGTAAAGGCTCATGTAACATCGATGGTATAGTATATGTGAGCAGTAAAGGCTCATGTAACATCGATGGTATAGTATATGTGAGCAGTGAAGGCTCATGTAACATTGATAGTATAGTTTATGTGAGCAGTAAAGGCTCATGTAACATTGATGGTATAGTATATGTGAGCAGTAAAGGCTCATGTAACATTGATGGTATAGTATATGTGAGTAGTAAAGGCTCATGTAACATTGATGGTATAGTATATGTGAGCAGTAAAGGCTCATGTAACATTGATGGTATAGTATATGTGAGCAGTAAAGGCTCATGTAACATTGATGGTATAGTATATGTGAGCAGTAAAGGCTCATGTAACATTGATGGTATAGTATATGTGAGTAGTAAAGGCTCATGTAACATTGATGGTATAGTATATGTGAGCAGTAAAGGCTCGTGTAACATTGATGGTATAGTATATGTGAGCAGTAAAGGCTCATGTAACATTGATGGTATAGTATATGTGAGCAGTAAAGGCTCATGTAACATTGATGGTATAGCATATGTGAGCAGTAAAGGCTCATGTAACATTGATGGTATAGTATATGTGAGCAGTAAAGACTCATGTAACATTGATGGTATAGTATATGTGAGCAGTAAAGGCTCATGTAACATTGATGGTATAGTTTATGTGAGCAGTGAAGGCTCATGTAACATTGATGGTATAGTATATGTGAGCAGTGAAGGCTCATGTAACATTGATGGTATAGTATATGTGAGCAGTGAAGGCTCATGTAACATTGATGGTATAGTATATGTGAGCAGTAAAGGCTCATGTAACATTGATGGTATAGTATATGTGAGCAGTAAAGGCTCATGTAACATTGATGGTATAGTATATGTGAGCAGTGAAGGCTCATGTAACATTGATAGTATAGTTTATGTGAGCAGTAAAGGCTCATGTAACATTGATGGTATAGTATATGTGAGCAGTAAAGGCTCATGTTACATTGATAGTATAGTATATGTGAGCAGTAACGGCTCATTTAACATTGATGGTATAGTATATGTGAGCAGTAAATGCTCAGGTAACATTGATGGTATAGTATATGTGAGCAGTGAAGGCTCGTGTAACATTGATGGTATAGTATATGTTAACAATGAAGGCTCAGGTAACAATAATCGTATAGTTTATGTGAACAATGAAGGCTTAGGTAACAATAATCGTATAGTTTATGTGAACATTGAAGGCTTAGGTAACAATACTCGTATAGTTTATGTGAACAATGAAGGCTCAGGTAACACTAATCGTATAGTTTATGTGAACAATGAAGGCTCAGGTAACAATAATCGTATAGTTTATGTGAACATTGAAGGCTTAGGTGACAATAATCGTATAGTTTATGTGAACAATGAAGGCTCAGGTAACAATAATCGTATAGTTTATGTGAACAATGAAGGCTTAGGTAACAATAATCGTATATTCTATGTGAGACAGTAAAGGCTCGGGTAACAATGATCGTATAGTTTATGTGAACAATAAAGGCTCAGGTTACAATGATCGTATAGATAATGTGAACAGTGAAGGCTCAGGTAATACTGATCGTATAGATAATGTGAACAGTGGAGGCTCAGGTAATAATGATCGTATAGATAATGTGAACAGTGAAGGCTCAGGTAATACTGATCGTATAGATAATGTGAACAGTGAAGGCTCAGGTAATACTGATCGTATAGATAATGTGAACAGTGAAGGCTCAGGTAATACTGATCGTATAGATAATGTGAACAGTGAAGGCTCATGTGACAATGATTGTATAGTTTATGTGAACAGTGAAAACTCAGGTAACACTGCTCGTATAGTTTATGTGAACAATGAAGGCTCATGTGTCAATGATGGTATAGGTTATGTGAACAATGAAGGCTCATGTGTCAATGATGGTATAGGTTATGTGAACAATGAAGGCTCATGTAACAATGATTGTATAGTGTATGTGAACAGTAAAGGCTCAGGTAATATTGATCGTATAATTTATATGAACAGTGAAGGCTCAGGTAACAATGAGTGTATAGTTTATGTGAACAATGAAGGCTCATATGACAATGATTGTATAGTTTATGTGAACAGTGAAGGCTCGGGTAAACCCTTTTTAATCACACAAATGTACCATTTGGATTATAGAAGACTATATTTCGCCTGGCTTGCCTATAATACTTTTACTCATACTTTCACGCTGAATAAAACGAGATTATTTGAAATTTACTTTGCAAGTAAATCTTTTTTGGGAAAGAAAGATTTCATATATCTAGATTAAATTTGCATTTTGACATCCTCAAAGTTACGGCCAATTTCACCATTGATATATGAATTGTGGTTTAAAGACGCTTTCAATTAGTCGAAATAAGAAGCCAACCAGATCTACAAACGTACACAAATCCTTTATTCTTAGAATTGATGAATAACTTGTGATCCAGGAAATACAACCTAAGCGGATTTATGACTAGTACCGATACAGATATATGTCTGTTCATCCATCCATATCAAATCCATATATATATGTATGCCACTTATATGTTTGTTATAATTATGATGTGTATTGTGTTTGGGCCGGTGGCCACATCACTAATAAAGATGTTTGAGTTTGCAGGGGCGTATCTCCTTTAGGCACTGTAGGCACGTGCCTAAACATTTTTTCTCAAAATGCACCAAAATGCTGCTGCGGCGATAGAAATCTGCGTAATGTATCGACCAGATCAGCCTGCGCTGTCCGCGCAGACTGATCCGGCCGACACATTCCGTCTTAGGGGGATAGATGTATAGAGTAGTTATTCCTGAAACAGAAAATCCACAGGAGGCGAAAAGTGTCTATCCGAGTAGGCCTGTGTGGCATGCTTATGCTGATCCGGGTCGATACTTTACGCAGAGTCCACAATGTTGATTTTCTCACGAGACGGCCTACACATTGATTATCGCAAAGCTACGCCCCTGGTTTGAGTTAGTTCATCCATCCATATCAAATACAAATACACAATGTTTGTTTACATCTTTTGTGACTATTTGGCGAACAGTGAAGAGTCAGATCTAACCGTGACAGCTCTGATGCCCAAATCAGAAAGTTTCAATTGTTATCAATTTTACGCAACGTTTGAACGCCGCGGGATCAGATAGCTTTTGTTTTTGCAGGAAAAAGTTGTTATACGATTGCGGAAGTTACGGTCGTGACGCCCGAAGGTCAGAACGAACACAAATGGACGTCGATAAACGTCCCGTATTGGAAAAACAGAACAGAACATTAATGTCTTGGAGGAACCGTTTGATATTATAGTTTACGGGGGCGTCTGCTTTTACAAATATCTGATGTTGAAATTGTGAATTGTAACTTTGATACAGAGTTGAAAACATTGTAGGAAAATGGGAAATTGACATTTTAAGTAATTTGTACTGTTTTTCCCACATAATGTGTTTAAGAGAACGCCCGTTTCAAAGGTCTCAAATATAGTCTGTTTCAGAAAATGGGTTATTCATGATCCGTTCTGGTCATCTCGGATTCATCATTCGGGACAATTATAAATAAGCTGTAGCAGTTGACTTGGATATTGGTATCCGTATTTACCTATAGACGCAATCGATTTAGCCGATGTATGAATACAACGTTGAAAACATTGTAGGAAAAAAGAAATTGCACATTTTGAGTAAATTATTCTTTAATCAGTATGTCTTCGAGACGTCAGCTGCAACGGCATCAAATGAGGGATCATGTTAATCATGTTTCTCACAATGCAGACATGGCCCAAACACTAATAAGATGTATCAGTTAACTGTATTGATATTCATATTTACCTAGCAATGCAGTCCATTTATAACTCGATGATATTTCTACGATGACAGTAAAACATTTGGGCCACGTGATAGGCTACGAAAAGCGAGCTTCTGAAACCGGATTAGCCTGTGCGGACTGCTCAGGCTGATCTGGGTCGTAACGCATAGTCCGTAATGTTGGTTTTCACGTGGAACGGCTTAAATGTATTTTTACGTCTCTGTCACAAACAGGTTGAGACTGCATACTTTTAAATACTTTTTTTACAGACTCACCTAGGCATCATTCATAAAAAGATGGCGAAAATGGAAGATCCTGATCAGACTACGTGACAATGCATGCTGATCTGTGTCTTCGCTGAACTTAAAATACTAAACGCATGTTTTCCAACGGAGTGGCCGTTTTAGTTTATCATTATTTTTGTTTGTACCTGAACCTATATAATACATCCATAAACGAGTTGCTTCAAGTGTCTTGAGGTATTGTTGTTTCTTCGTACTTTGGACTCACACATAATGGACATGAAATTGTATTTTCTTTAGGGAAACTTTAAATATCAGAACGACTGGATATATATATATATACTGGCAATTTTAGGTCAATTTGACATCTTCAGATTGTTTTTTATTAAATGGCACCAGACACCATCAGTTGTATTCAACGAAGGTCGGCACGGACTTCAAGATCAACATCCTGGTCCAGTGTTTCGAACCTTTCAAGAATCTCCGGGCTACTCATTACACTTTGATTATGAAAATGGACATGTTGCACGGATAGATTGTTTACTATGCACCGTCAAAAAGAAAATGGCCGCAAAAGTCCCGGAAGTTGCATGTGGTTGATGTTTTTATTTTTTAAAAACATAACATCTAATCTATCGTGACAAAATCAGATAACAAGATGCAAGTTTCCAACCCAAACAACGTTAAGATATACAATTTGAGTGCAGGAAAATCTCTGCCCGAGGTAATTGTGTAAAGATAAGTTCTCAAGCATGGTTACAAAATACAGATACATTATTTCTCATCAATTCGTGGCCTCTTTAACTCTAGATACAAGACCCTTGAAGGGCAACACATGCATTTAAATATCCATTTTGGTTAAATAAAATCGTCGAACTGTGATTAATGTATGTCAAGTTTTTAAACCTGTAATAAATTAAAAACAAATGTGTAATTCCCCACTATAAACATAATACGTATTGTAAAGGTAAAGCACTCCTGTGTCTGTACATCACACAAATATACACTAGCCCCTTATTCAACAACTGAACAATGCCATCTTTTCATAATTTCCATTTGATTCTCTAAAACTTGGTTTTGTTCGACCAAGGTCATAATAATTCAGGGCTCGCGCTGTCGTTAGCCACTTGAGCCATTGGCTCAGAAATGAAAAAATTGGCTCAAGAAAAACAAAAGTGGCTCAAGACCCGTTTCATAAGAAATTATTGGCGAAAAATCTACATCGTAAAATCTTACGTAATTTCATTACCAGAAGTGTGCTCCGAGTTGATAAATCCAATAGTCTTGTCTACATAACTGACTGGTTCACGGGTGTAGACGTTATCGTGTATCAATATTGGGTAAATTATCGCGTAAAATAATTTAAACCAGTCAACGTGTGTATAGTGTTTGTGTACAATGTCAAACTGTTGACATAAGTGCGATTACGAATAGTGGGTATTTTAAACAAACTGCTTTAATTTAAAATAATTATAAATCGAAATCACTATATAGGTGTACCAATACTGTACCACAGTATCAATTGCCGAAGTTATGGTCGGGAATAAGTCAGGGGTGGTCACTAGATTTAAACAGTCAGTTCCCGGTGTCCTTGCCACACATTGTATTGCCCATAGACTAGCCTTAAGCTGCTGTTCGGGGGCAGATTCCATCCCATACCTGGTTAAGTTCCAAGAAATAATGAATTCTGTTTATAAGTTCTTTCATCAGTCATCAAAGAACATGGCCACCCTTACCGCAATCCAGGATATTCTTCAAGTTAACTGCAAACGTTTTCAGCAAATATTTCATAACCGTTGGTTAAGTTTCGAGGGAGCTGTTGATGCTTTGGTCACAAATTACTCGAGTTTGATTTCGGTTTTCCTAGAAGAACGTAGTGGGAAGGCGCTCAGTCTCCATAAACCAATCACCACATTCAAATTTCTCTACACTGCCCATTTCCTATGCGACGCCCTTAGACCCCTAGCCATACTTAGTAAAATGTATCAGAAATCCAATCTGAACTTCACAGAGGTCATGCCCCTACTAAAAGCAACAATTTCAACTTTGGAAAAAATTAGGGATGATAAGAATGGAAAGGTTTTGTCCCAGTTCCTTGGAGTTGTTCCCAGCTCCCCCCAAACTTATGGATTATAAAAAAGCTTTTGGGGTTTGGGCAAAAAAGAAAGCCAGACGTATTTTAAGTTAAAAAGTAAGAAGTTGATAAACATCATTTTTTTTCCAACATTTGCCCTAAAAACAATGTATATTATGTAATTTAAATAGTTATATGTGCTATGTGAGATTTCTTTGATCACTTAAAAGAATAAAAACAATGTAAATAATGTAATATATGTATATAGTGCTATGTGACAAATAAAGTAATGAAAGCATATATTGATTTTTTTTTTTTTTTTAATATAGTTTTTGTTATGAATAACATTATGTTTGCAGTAAAATCCTCATCTAAATGAACATTTAGATAAATGTGAACTATGATAAGGTATTTTGTGTCTCTCTATCAACTTGCAAAGAAATATTTTTTATGGCTCCGATGTCTCAAAAATTGCCCAAGAATTGGCTCAAACTTTTTTTGAGCCAGGGCCGGCCCTGATAATTGTTTCTATAAAAATAAAATAATTCACCTATATTTGATCCACACATAGCTATTGCTAAATACAGCAAGTCAATAAACTTGCGGTAAGTCTTATGTTTCAAAGCTCGATTGAATCGGACGCGAATTAAAACGAGCATTTCCTGGTCCACGCTATCGAAATGGCTGCGCCTTATTCAAAGCGATAAGGATTGTGAAAAATGAACATGTCAGAAGAGTGTTAAAAACCTTCTGTTGTAAGTTTGTCAATACAAATTAATAATCTGGTGATTTACGTTGTTCTGGGTTGGGCATCACAAACCGTTAAAGTATTTTGTTCTGAAACAAACGCTGTATTTAGCAATAGCTATGTGTAGACTAAATATATGCGAAATGTTATAAAACAATTATTTCTCCTTCTAACAAGACCCAAGTTTATGAGAATCGGGCGGAAATTATGAACATTTTTGTGATGAGATGACCCAGGAGTGCTTTTACCTTTACTATTTTATTTTTATAGTGGGAATTTTACTTTTTTTTTTATCTATTACAGGTGATGATATATATATTGGAAAAGAAATTAATTTATTTGAAAATATTCCCAATTACACATGTTAACATTTTCTGTCTGGTGTAATGTCTCTCATTCTTGTTTCTTTTCTCTTTTTTAGTGGCTCTCTGACAGACGCAAACGAACATTGCAAAAACAGAATGTTGGTAAGCTACTTCATAATAAAGATATGTAAATTTGAATCCACTAAGATTGTTGAAAAGTTTAATCTTCAAATGATTACAAGTTTTACATGCTTCTTTAGAACGGAAAACATAAGGGCAAAAACCCAAACGGCAATCTGAACAGTTGAATGTATTATTTTCAGAGAAAATATTATGGAAAAACTTGCCAAAATCATTAAATATTTAAAGATGTGATGGTATTTTTTAATTGAAAACAGCTGAGAAGCTAGAAAATTTGGTATGAAAAATTAATCGTTAAATATTGACCCTTTACTGCAAGCAGACAGATTTTAACAACAATCCTCCTTTTACCTCAACATGTTTAACTCTTAATTATAATAATTATAGAGATTTTGCTAAAATGTTTTTAAGGTGATCTGCTGCCGAGTTGTTGTAAGGGATGACTGTTGGCTCTCTTTTTTTGCAGATATTCGGAAACGTATTGAGCTTATTCAAGATTTTGAGATGCCCACCGTGAGTCAGTGTGTAGAAGTCTCCCCTGATGGACAGTTTATATATGTGGCAGGTAATGTTATTGATGTATTTAAATGTTAATTTTAGTGTATCTCTGTACAGAAGCGTAGAACATCTAGACAAGTGTCAACACATTCCCTCATGTAAACACTTTCCAAAGCTTCTGCAGCAGATGAATTTTGAAAACATTGTGACAAAAGGGGAAATTGCTCTAGACAAGTAATTTCCCCTTCTGCAACAATGTTTTCTACTCTGTTTAATAATTATACTTTCATTTATAGAATTTTCATATTATTGTGTAACTGTTTTCAAAATCGTCTGCTGCAGAAGTTTTGCTGGTGGAAAAGAGTTAAATTGTTTTCAGAACTCAAAATTAATTGCATATTGCATGCCTTAGACTTTTCGTTCAACTTTGAAACCTTAAAAAGAATTGTCTAAGTGATTGACTTGTGATGTGATTGAGAACCAACAACATATCGATAGGCTTAGATTAAGTACTATGCAAGATACAACTGTTTTAGACTATTTTTTTTTTCTTTTCTGAACTTTGTAACCCTATATGGTGCGCACTCAAATGAATTTTCTCTGATTGAGTATTGTATTGAAACTCACATTTTATGGTTACATTAAGTAAAAAGAAAGATATATAAGGTGACAGTGTAAGAGGATGGTCATTTAGGAGTATATTTCATGTAAAGTTCTATACAGACCTGACCTCTATTGTTTGTCTGCTCTGTCAACCCTTACTTTAATTCAGACTTTAGTTGACTGCATAGATACAAACAATTATCTTCATTTTGATGATGTTCATTTCATCTGTAGACAAAAATTGCAGAAAAGGAAGTAACTGCAATAAATGAATATTTTTAAACCTTTCGTGTATGTAGTATAAAAATCCTGCTTTCATGTTGTAAGATTTTCTGTTATTATATATGGGTCTGTCCTTATGTATGTGTTCAAATGAAGTCATCACTCTAGCGACTTCATGTCTTATCCGATGTTCATGAAACTTCACACACATGTTCACTAGTATTGCCTCTTATACAAGTTTGCGTTTCATCGACCTCATTCAAAGGTCAAGGTCACAGTGACATGTACATGATTGAGCAGACTATTCCTGTACTGCACTGTTCGCGAAGTAATCTGTGTGAAACAACATCATTGCTCTAGCGACTATTTCTCATCCGATTGTTATGAAACTTAAAACACAAACCACAAACATCGCCTCTTGTATGATCTAACGTTTCACTGACCTAGGTCAAATGTCAAGGTCACATAGACTACATTATAGTCACAACGTAATCACTCTAGCTACTTTATTTCTTATCTGATCGTTATGAAAATAAATACATTTGTTTACTATTGTATGAGTTCGCATTTCACTGACCAAGGTCTAAGATTAAGGTCACAGCGCCTTTCTAAGTTTTACTAAATGACGTCATTGCTCTTGCTACTTTATTTCTTCTCGATTGTTATGAAACTTTAATCATATATTTACAATTATCTCTTGTAGACGTTTGCATTTGACCGACCTATGTCAAAGTTCAAGCTCACATTGACTGTAATCAATTTTGTATAAGATAGCTCTTCACTCTAACACTTACATTTGTGGATGGAATTCCTTCATATTCCATGCACATTGTCATGAGAGCTTGCAGGGGTTCACTTTTAACCAAGCTATGTCAAGTTCAAAGGTCCGGGTCAAATTGACTATAATGTGTCTGTATGAAACAAGTTCATCTCTCCAGCACTTTCATAAAGAGACGCCAGACTGACGGAATTCCTCCATACCTCATACTCTGGTTTATTGTAAAGTGAGCTTAAACTGGTTCCCGTTCCACTGATCTAGGTCAAAGGTCACAGTGACTATAATAATACATCTGTATGAAAAAGCACTGCATGTAGTTGCATTTTGACACATATGCAACAGGTATGAATTCATACTGGGAAAAAGGCAAATTGTTCATGAAGGGCAATTTTTTCTTTTGCCACAATGTTTTCAAACTTGATAAAAAAAATACATTTTATTTTTATAAAGATAATTCATAGTTTTTGTGTAGATATTTACAAAGATGTCTTCTGCCAATTTGTTAGGATGAGTGAAATGTTTAATATTCATTCATTTTAATGACAGGTACCTACAAACCTAGACTGAGATGTTATGATGTTCATCAACTTTCCATGAAGTTTGAAATTTGTGTTGATTCGGATATTGTTAAGTTTTGTTATTTGTCAGAGGATTATTCAAAGGTATGTTCAAATACTTTCCTTGATAGACTAGCCACAATAAGACAGAATAATTATTTCTTTTCCCTCTGCTTTGAAAATAGCCTAGGAAATTTCTGGTTTGGAGCACTGGTCTTTCCATCCATGTTTTCAAACTGCTTGTTTTGATCAACATCTCCTTTTCCCACAATTTTATATTTGGTAATTTTTGTCACTTTCTTTGACAGGTGACACATAGGGATCACTGCTCCGTCATCTGCCTATCCACCTGTTTGTACATCATGACACATAGAGATCACTTCTCTGTCATCTGCCTATCCACCTGTTTGTACATCATGACACATAGGGATCACTTCTCCGTCATCTGTCTATCCACCTGTTTGTACATCATGACACATAGGGATCACTTCTCCGTCATCTGCCTATCCACCTGTTTGTACATCATGACACATAGGGATCACTTCTCCGTTATCTGCCTATCCACCTGTTTGTACATCATGACACATAGGGATCACTTCTCCGTCATCTGCCTGAAACACTTGTTAGCTCGACTTTTGAAAAAAACGAGAGCTATTGTCATGACCCTGTCGATGTCGGCGGCGGCGGTGTGGCTGTCCTGTTAAGGTTTTTTGTTCAGCTCAGCATTTTTTCTGTTTTCTATCAGTCGAGCGTCTGTGCCGTATGCGGTGCTCTTGTTTTAGCAATATCTCAGTTTAATGTATGCTTTCAAAAGTCATTAGTGAATGGATTGAATGTCTGCCCAATTGTTAGGTAATACGACTGCGATTGTTTATTACAGATTGCCCTTCTTCAGTGTGATCGATATTTTGAGTTTCATACTCCAAATGGTCGATACTATAGAACAAGGATACCCAAATATGGCCGGGACCTGGCTTATTGTAGGGAAAATGCAGAAATGTACTTTGTAGGAGTTGGGTAAGATTTAATTATTTTCTGCGTTATCCCTTTCCCAGATGAACTAATCTGCAGCTGATTACTTTGAAAACAAACCCAGCCAAACTATGGGAAATCTCTATAATTGAAAGTAAAATTTGTGTATAAAGTAAGACATTGTGGCAAGACTATACATGTTTCATTGTGAACCATTTCCCCTTCTAGCTTAATAATTTCGAAGATGTATAAAAATGTGTGGAAAAAGGATATAAGTGTCATCTGTTGCTTAAACGTGAAGACTTGTGAGACTGTTTGTATTCACAAACTTTTAGGAGATTTTTTATTTGTAGAATAGACACATGCCCCTTTTTCGCCTCTTTTTGCTAAAATGTTTCCTTGAATTAAATGCCTGTTACATTAGCAGCCTGGTTGAAAAAATTTATGACATGAAAACTTATCTTTTCATTTCAAAAATCGTTAGGAAAGTGTTAAAGATTTATCTTCAAATTTATTTTCAGTAAAGAAATATACAGAATGAATTTAGAACAAGGTAGATTCATGAATCCCCTGGTATCTAATGCGGAGGAGTTTACTTGTTGTGAATTTAATGATTCCCATCATCTATTTGCATGTGGATCATCAGAGGTGAGTGGTGTCGTGATGGTATATGTCTATTCTATTTAATGTTTTGTGATGAAATTATACTATGTTAATACTGATGATCCTTAAAATACATCCACACAACTGAAATCTGATTTCTTCTTTTCCAATAATATCAACTTCCCTGTCTCAGCTTGCATTTGTTAATGTCATTCTCCCATCCTCAGATGAGATGTTTTGTGTGAACATTTACTGTAAGTGTGCAGCCCCCAATAAACTGTTAGCCTTTATCAAAACTGCAACAAACTAGGCTTAAAAAATCTTTATGAACTAGTCACCAGATTTGGTCTGAATATTTACAGACAAGATTATTGATGTTGACACTGTTTGGTAACCAGATGTGCATGTCGAGTCCTGATAGTTGAGTCAGTAGCAACGAGGACTTTCAATCTAGTTGTGGATTTGAATGTCAGCTTGGTCATGCATTCATTCCAATGATTGACAAAACTCATTGTGAAAAATGCATGCGTCTTCCACCAATGGGCTTATTATCTATTTGTGAATGTAGTCAGTTGTCTAGGAAGAATGTTGAGTGGAGTTCTATTGTAAGAAAGCCGGGATTACCATTTTAGATGAACTGGTTGCCTTAATAGAGATTTAATACCATTGAAAATGTTATTAACCCTTTCCCTCATACGGCAATTCTGCAGCAGACGACTTTGAACATATTTTGTCAAAACATAGAAAATCTCCATAATTGAATGGATAACCTATGACAAAAAGTGGAAAACATTGTGGCAAAAGGAGAAATTGCACGTTTTGTGCAATTTCTTCTTTTGTCACTATGTTTTCAAAAAGCCGTCTGCTGCAGAGGCGTCAGAAAGCGTCTATATGAGGGAAAGGGTTAAACTCCAATCCTTCTGTTGCAGGGTCAGGTGGAGTGTTATGACCCGAGAGTGAGGAATAGAGTTGGAGTTCTGGATACAGCTTTAAGTACACATGTCGACGATCTAGAGTGAGTAGTACTGCAAGTGTCAAGATAAGGAATGACAATCAAAACTGCCTGTGCAGTGGAATCTTCTAGTTTCAAAGTCTTTTTGTCCATAAATTGTTTGCTTTTAAGAAGTCTTTTTAAGTAAGATAAATGTTCTGTTTGCAAACTATATGTAGTTGTATCTTTTTTGTCATTATCAGATTTGCAACTAAACTTGACATTAAAACACTGCTTTCAGCAGACATTCTCAAATGGAATATTAACTGTTTCTGGACAACTTGGTGTACAACTAGTGGGGCTACAATTCTAGTTTTTTGTCAATAGATACATCTAGGATTTAATCACATATAGACAATCAGTGGAGACTGGTTAAAATGCATCAAACCTTTCCCACATACAATACATCTGCAGCAGGTGACTTTAATAATGTCTACTCAAAAGTATGGAAAATCTCTATAATTGTAGGTATAATTACTGAACAAAGTTGAAAACGTTGCTGCAAAAGGAGAAATTGCATGTTTTCAAAAGTCGTCTGATGCAGATGCGTCAAAATGCATCTACAGGTGGGAAAGGGTGAAAACCTCAAAATGCAAGAATAAAGATGTTATGTTTTCTAAACCCATTTCTCATTTAGACATTGATACATCTGTGGCAAATAACTTTGCCACAATGTTTTCAGCTATTAAAATATTGTTAGTTCGGCTGTTGTTTTTTTTATTTCAGCTAAATAAATAGCTTTTCAATAGTTTTGCCTAGAGATTAAAGTTGTTTGTTGCAGATTCTTGTGTGTGGGTTAAAAGATTTACAAACTTCATTTTAGCAGATTTTGCTTCACAATCATGAAAGTTTTCAATGTTTCCTTTTCCACTTAACCCTTTCCCACTTAACCCTTTCCCTTATACAACAATTCTGCAGCGGAAGACTTTGAACATATTTTGTCAAGAAATGGAATATTTATTTAATTGAATGGATAACCTATGACTAAAAGTAGAAAACATTGTGGCAAAAGGAGAAATTGCTCGTTTTGAACAATTTCTTCTTTTGTCACTATGTTTTCAAAAAGCCATCTGCTGCAAAGGCGTCAGAAAGTGTCTATATGAGGGAAATGGTTAATTCTTATAATCACAATTTTAGTTTAAAACTGAAGAATATACTTTATTTTACAGTGTTAAAGAAGTACCTGGTGTAACAGCCCTTAAATTCCGAGGAGCTTTACAGATTGGTGTAGGAACAAGTACAGGGCATGTAAGTGATGTTATGAATGTGCCCACAGATTGTAACCCTTTCCCACATACAGCAAATCTGCTGCAGACAACTTTGCATTCACATGATTTTTTTTTTAGACAATCTGTTTATACAAAAGTTATAATGTCTAGAGTCTGAGTTCCCAATGATTTGCCTATAATTCCTTAATCCTTTCCCTCATACGACAATTCTGCAGCAGACGACATTGAACGTATTATGTCAAAAAATAGAATATCTCTATAATTGAATGGATAACCATGACTAAAAGTGGAAAACATTATGGCAAAAGGAGTAATTGCTCATTCTGAGTAATTTCTTCTTTTGTCTCTATGTTTTCAAAAAGCCTTCTGCTTGACAAAATATGTTCAAAGTCGTCTGCTGCAGATTTGTCATATAAGAGTAAGGGTTAAGTAAGCAATATCTTCTTTTCCCATAATATTTTCAAAGATGTCCTCTTAACCCTTCTCCTTATATAGATGCATTTTGACGCATCTGCAGCAGATAGCATTTGAAAATATAGTGGCAAATGGAGAAACTGCTCATTATTCTATAATTTCTACAATGGTTTCAATAATTGTTTTCATGTTATAAGATTTTCCACATTTTTGTTGAGTTGTTTTCAAAGTATTCTGTTGCCGATTTCTTTGTATTAGGGAAAGGGTTAATTCAGTTGTTTGAAGCCTTCTGTATAATGAAAGGAGGTAAATGTGGGGACAAAATGTTTCAATGTCAATATTTTACAGGTACTGTTGTATGATTTACGGTCAAACAAACCGCTGCTAGTCAAAGATCACCAGTATGAGTTGCCCATCAAAAAGATTGCTTTCCATGATTCTATGGACCTGGTGCTATCAATGGATACTAAAATCCTCAAGTTGTGGGACAGAAATACGGTACGCATTCACATAAACATATTATGTAGGACTGACAAAGATTGACTAATCTATTTGTTGTTCTGTCAGAGAGAATTACTCACTGACCTAGTTCTTTTCTTATCATAAATTAAACAAGGGGCCATGATGGCCCTGGATTGCTGACCTGATTTTTGCCAATTACTTAATCAATCTCATTTAACCCTTTCCCTCATACGACAATTTTACAGCAGACGACTTTGAACATATTTTGTCAAAAATAGAAAATCTCTATGACTAAAAGTGGAAAACATTGTGGAAAAAGGAGAAATTGCTTGTTTTGAGCAATTTCTTCTTTTATCACTATCTTTTCCAAAAGCCGTCTGCTGCAGAGGCGTCAGAAAGTGTCTATATGAGGGAAAGGGTTAAGGTCAGACAAGCTATTACACGATTAACCGAAATTTCCCTTCAATTAAGTTTAGGGGCCTTGGTTTTTTCCCCAACATGACCCTCATTTAGACTTGGCCTAGATATCAATCATTCCAACAAAATTTCAACATGCTCTAAATTAAAAATACAGCTTCCAGATTTTCCTTCAACTTGGCTTAGTGACCTAGTTTTTGACCAGACAAGACCCAGATTCAAACCTAGCCTATATATCATCAAAGCACCAATTCTGACTTCGTTTCAACATGCTAAAGTTAAAAATACAAAATAAGGTTTACCTTCATTTTGGCTTGGTGAACTATTTTTTTACTCCATCATGACCTATATTAGACTTGGCAATAATATCATTACGACAATTATTCTGACAACATTTCAGGCTGTTGAAGCAAACGATATGGTCTCTACTGAGTGTTTACAAGAATTTTCTAAAATTTGGCCTATTGACCTAGTATGTGACTGGACATGATTTGTAGTCAAACTTAGCTCAGATATAATCAAGACAATTATTTTGATTTTTTTTTCAACATGCTCAAGTTTGAAATGCGTCTTCCAGAGTGTTCACACGAATTTCCTTCAATATTACCTACTGACCTAGTTAATGACCCAACATGACCTATTATTGACCTTGGTCTAGCTATCATCAAGAGAAACATTCTGACAAAGTTTTAAGCTGCTGAAGGAAAAGATGCGGTCAGATTATTGACAAGATTGTTACCAAATTTTGCCTTGTTACCTAGTTTTTGTCCGGACATGACCCTTATTAAAACTTGTCAAGATATCATCAAGACAAAATTTCAAGCTGCTGAAGCAAAAAGTGAGGTCTATAGATTGTCAACAAGAAAACTTGTCAAATTTGGCGAAATTATTCAATTGGGTTTAAAACATTGTGGGTAGAGGAAATAATGCTCACTACATCTTAGTTTCTTGAATTCGTCTGCAGCAAATGTGTCAAAATACGTCTGCAAGTAGGAAAGGGTTAATAAATTGTTCCTCAAGTTAGATCCTCTTGGTCAGTCAATTATACTTATTAGCTCGACTTTTGAAAAAAACGAGAGCTATTGTCATGACCCTGGCATCGGCGGCGGCGTGGTCGTCCGGTTAAGGTTTTTTGTTTAGCTCATTTTTTTTTTTTCTGTTTTCTCCCTATCAGTCGAGCATCTGTGCCGTACGCGGTGCTCTTGTTTTGAAAATATTAGGACATTTTGGAAGCATTGTTATTAGAATTATTCAGTCATGATATCTAAAACTAAAACATAATTTTATCTATTTGTATGTGTTGTTATTTCAGGGTAAAGCCTACACAGCCATTGAACCCGGTGTAGGTTTGAATGACATGGCTCAATGTCCCGGATCAGGTCTGGTGTTTATCGCCAATGAATCGCCCAAAGTTCTGTCTTACTACCTTCCTGTAAGTATACTAAAACTTATTTATATAATCACTTTCTTTCATTCTAAATTTCACAGCTTTGGGTTGTAGTGGTAGAGCGTCTGCTTCGGGCTTGATTTGATCCTGGGCTGGGTCATGCCAAAGACTTTAAAAATGGAAGTAATGGCTACCCTCCTTGATGGTCAGAGTAGGGGTAAGCATTACGAATGCCTGGCTTGTGTCAGGATAAATGCAATGGACCAGTATTACTGGTATGCAGGAAACGCTGTGATATAACTGAACAATTGTTGAAAGTGTGGTAAAACACCAAACAATCATTCATGTTAAATTTCCATTGAATGCAGGATTGGTGGGTTTTCTTGATATTTATATAGTAAAGACTTGAAATATCTTCTTCTACAAGGACCTTACTTGAAATAAAAATAATTGCACATTTTTAATTGGTGACCCTCTACTAAAAATGTCCAAATTATTCTGATCTGTTGAAAACATGACCGCCTGGAGTTGGGGCATGATTTATTTATACTTAAATAGTAACATCTTAGATAATTATTGATTTTCTATTAAATCAGGCGATATGGTACCATTATGTACAATCTTGTTTCATGACTTGTCAATTCAGTTAAATTTCCATTTAATCCGTTATTATTGTTTACAGGTTAGTAATGATATCAGAATGAAGTTTAAGAGTTACAAAATTGTTATACCTTTCTGATACACAGACATATTTGGATTATCTGCAGCCGACAACTTTTGAAAACATTGTGGCAAAATGTGGCATTGCTCTCTATGAGTAATTTCTTTTCCACAATGCATGTATTTTCAAGTCTTTTCAATAAATGTATCTTCATTTAAAGACAGTAGTTTTGGCCTTTCATACCAAAGGTACCAGGTTTAAATCCTGAGATGAGCAGGTTTTTATATTTTGGATTTTTCCATACAAACAGCTCAAGTACTGGTTAGGTCTCCAGGATTGATATGAGCAGTAAGCTTGTTTCACAATCAAATAAATAAGCATAAACTAATATAATGAAACTTTCTATACTTTTTTCCTAGATTATTTCCAAGTTGTCTGCTGCTTATTTGTTGTAAGTTGATCTTGTTAAATGTAATGTTTTGTTGTTTTATAGTCTCTTGGAACAGCTCCCAAATGGTGCTCATTTTTAGACAACCTCACAGAGGAGTTGGAGGAAAGTCAAGAAGCTGTTGGTAAGCTGAGTTGACTATTTTGATTTTCAGTTTTGTTGTCTAGAGATCGAGATTTATAAAGTAGATAAGATAGGGATATAAAATAAGTCTGTACGGTATCCCTGGTATTTCTCACCTAAACCAAATGCTGTTGGTACTACTAAGATAACTCTCTGGTATGATTTTTAATCCTTTCCCACTTTCACACACATTTTGATGCATCTCCAGCAGACGACATTTGAAAACATTCAACTCTTTTCACTAGTTATACTTTCTTGTATAAATGTTTTCAAAGTATGTTGGAAACGTTTAACCCTTTCCCTCATACGACAAATCTGCAGCAGACGACTTTGAACATATTTTGTCAAAAAATAGAAAATCTCTATAATTCAATGGATAACCTATGACTAAAAGTGGAAAACATTGTAACAAAAGGAGAAATTGCACGTTTTGTGCAATTTCTTCTTTTGTTACTATGTTTTCAAAAAGCCGCTTGCTGCAGAGGCGTCAGAAAGCGTCTATATGAGGGAAAGGGTTAAAGAACGAAAACCAGTCCGTTTTGAATCTGAAAAAGACCTGTTTATAAGATCTACATTTCTAGACCTCTACCTGCCTCTGTCATTGTAAGAATAAAGTTAACCCTTTCCCTCATATAGACGCTTTCTGATGCCTCTGCAGCAGACGGCTTTTTGAAAACAAAGTGACAAAAGAAGAAATTGCACAAAATGTGCAATTTCTCCTTTTGCCACAATGTTTTCCACTTTTTGTCGTAGGTTATCCATTCAATTATGGAGATTTTCTATGTTTTGACAAAATACGTTCAAAGTTGTCTGTTGCAGAATTGTCGTATGAGGGAAAGGGTTAAAAGCATATTTTCTAATTGATAGCTCATGCAAGCCTTTAAAAAGGCAACAATTGATAATCCTTTCCTTGATACACATAATGACACTAATGACAAGCCATTATATGTCAGTGGGTAACAATGAGAGCTGTTGGTTGTCAGTTTGAATCTTAATAACATGGCCTTCATTCTTTCTGATAATTGACAAAAATGTATCATGTCGCTTAAATTTGGAAGCAAAAGCCTAATTTAGTGCAGACATAAGATGACACAAGAATTGAGCTTTATTACTGTATAGAACAGGAACAAGAGAGAGAACTGTACACGATAAATAATCATAAATGACCATCCTCTTACACTGTAAACATTGTCACCTTATATATCTGTCATTTTACTTAATCTAACCATATGTTGTGGGTTTCAATACAATACTTAATTAGAGAAAATTCTTTTGAAAGAGACAACACATTTCTTAGAGGAGAGACATCAGTCGGAGACTTTTTAAAATTGATAATTTGCAGTTTGAGCATAGATACACATGTATACCATACATTGAAATTAAGAAGAAAAACCACCACACTTAACCCTTTTCCACATGCAACAGACAACTTGTTAAACAATTGTGGCAAAGTAACAATGAATTCATAATAAATAATTTCTATTTCTCCTTTTTAGCTCGCCTATTCGAAGAAATAGGGGAGCTTATGTTATCACCCGGGCGTCCGCGTTGGTGTTGGTGTTGGCGTCCGCGTTGCCAGCTTGGTCAAACCTTTGCGTGCAAGGCCTTTTCTCAGATACTGTGTATGCTGTTGCTTTGAAACTTCACACATTTATTCAGGATCATTAGGGGACCTTGTATGTCAAGTCCCATAACTCTGGAATGGATTTTGACTGAATTGTGCCCCTTTTTTGACTTAGAAATTGGGCCAAACCTTTGCGTGCAAGGCCTTTTCTCAGACACTGTGTATGCTGTTGCTTTCAAACTTCACACACTTATTCAGGGTCATTAGGGGACCTTGTATGTCAAGTCCCATAACTCTGGAATGGATTTTGACTGAATTGTGCCCCTTTTTCGACTTAGAATTTTGGTCAAACCTTTGCGTGCAAGGCCTTTTCTCAGACACTGTGTATGCTGTTGCTTTGAAACTTCACACACTTATTCAGGATCATTAGGGGACCTTGTATGGCGTTGGTATCAGCGTTGCCAGGTAAAGATTTGCATGCAAGTATTGAAAATTTGTGATATCTTGCAATAAATAATAGTGTGTGGTTTTATCTGATACTGATACTGTAAGTCTTCGGTATTATGTTCACTATTGGCATACATCGTATATAAACCAATTTACAGATTTAAAAGGCCTGTATGGACTTGGTTAACATTTGCATGGAAGTATTGAAAAGGTGTATTATCTTGCAATAGGTGATACTGTGTGACTTTACCTAATGCTATAACTGTTCTGAAGTAGGCACTGATAGACGATGGCCCTGATAGGCGAGCTATATTGTCCTCCGACAACTCTTGTTTCACAATGTCTTCAACTCTACTCAATAAATATTTCTTCATTTATAGAGATTTTACAGATGTTTGCCTGTGTGTTTTCAAATTCTTCTGCTGCGGATTTATTGTATACATGTGGGAAGCTTTTATCCTTTTATACATTGATTTTACAGTATATGATGACTACAAGTTTGTGACGAGAAAAGAATTGGAAGATCTTGGACTTACACATTTGATTGGCTCAAGTCTCCTACGTGCATACATGCATGGGTTCTTCATTGATGTCAGACTATTTTACAAGGTAAGGTTAATATAGCTATTCACCTGCTTGAACCATTCCCTGATTCAGCCAGCTCTTCAGCAGACACCTTTTAACCCTTTCCCGCATACGACAATGCTGCAGCAGACGACTTTAAACGTATTTTGTCAAAAAATAGAAAATCTCTATAATTGAATGGATGACCTATTAAAAGTGGAAAACATTGTGGCAAAAGGAGAAATTGCACGTTTTGTGAAATTTCTTCTTTTGTCACTATGTTTTCAAAAAGCTGTCTGCTGCAGAGGCGTCAGAAAGCGTCTATATGAGGGGAAGGGTTAAAAATGATGGTTCCTGCAATCATTTTGAACCTGTATCAAAATTATATTTCCAATTTTCCAGAATTGTTTTCAAAGCAGACTAACAATATCCAATCAGGTAAGGGGTTAATAAATCTCTTGTTGGATTCATGAGGTAATGATTCTCAGATTTTCATGCATTTCTGAAATTGAAAATTTCTTTAACGCCCATTTAATATATAGAGGATATATGTTTGTTTTGAGTGGATATGGAATATATCTCCTCGAGAAGTAATACAATTGAATATTTTCACTAGCGCATAGTGTGAGTGAAAATGTTAAAATTGTATCACTTTGAGTTGAAATATATTCCATATCCACTCAAAACCAACATATTTTCTTTTTATTTAATGATAATTGATGACGAAAAAATAATATACCCATTACGTATTTCTTTATATATAACGTGTGTAGTATAACGTACTAGGAAAATGACGTCATAACGTTAGTCCCTTTGGCGCCATACCTATATCACTCACAGTGTGGGTGATATGGATTATATCTCACTGATAGAACTCAGTATCTCATCGTTTAGCATTAAATAAATACTATAAATCTGCTGCAGGTATCTTTGAAAATGTCTCTGCAAAGATATAGATTATAATCTCTTTTGTAAAATGATCATCTAGAAGTCAGATTGAAATCTTTTTGGAAAAGTAAAGACTATTCAAGTTGATGAAATGGCTGCCTTAATACAATCTGTTGAAAATGGGGTATATTTAAACTCAAAAATCTACTTCAATGAACTCTCTGATTTGGCTATGTAGTTGAATTTACCAACACTGATAACTTACTTACAATCTTCATTGATGATTTGACTTCATGTTGGCTATGATATATCAGAGCCCCAGATAAATCTCTGCCACTAACAGACAACTCGGCTGTAGGTTACTTGTTGGAACAGTCTGGCTAAAGGAAAAAATTGCTCAGACTTTTGAAAACTTTGTGAAGTGGAGATTTTTCCATTTTACCAAGATGTTTTCAATGTCATATGCTGTCTGTGGTAAGGGACTTGCTGTATATTTCTTGTTCTGAAATCCTTGTTTGACCTTCAAAGCCTAAGCCAATTCTTTTGAGAACCCTCAACATATAGAGTAATTTAGCCATAAGAGAGTTAATGCATTTCAAACCACTGTTTATTTAGAGCTGTGTTGGATATGACGATCCTCTTTGAACAATCTGTAGAATAATGCTGTGACTTGTTTTATTTCCAGGCCAAGACATTTACAGAACCATTTGCGTTTGATGATTACAGAAAGACTAAGATACGTGAGAAGATCGAACAAGAGAGAGAAAACAGAGTTAGACTAAATGTAAGTGTTTGTCACCTTAACATCAATGTTTTTCTTAAATACATCTGAATCAGATGGTTTTTGAAATCATTGTGACAAAAAGGGGAAATTGCTGATAATTCTTTAAGCCACAATGTTTATAAGTTATTTCAATATTCAGAGATTTTTCATATTTTTGCCGAGATGATTTTGGTCGTTTTCTGCAGATTTGTTGAAGTAGAAAAGGGGTAAATCCGATATTTAACCCATTCCTACTTACAGCAGATCTACAGTACACTTACCTTAATTCCGGGGTCATTAATTGAGATTAGACTAGGGAATATGTCTTGCCAAATCACACCCTATCTTAACCCTACCAGCATTTTGATGCCTCTGTAGCAGACAACTTTCGAAAACATGTGGCAAAAGGAGTAATTGCTCATAATAAACAATTACTCCAATTGCCACAAATGTTGTTTATTTTTCCATTCAATAATTCTAAGGTCATTTTCTATACTTGAAGCTTTCAAAGTCATCTCCACAAGATTTGATATATGTTTGAATCTTGTGTGCTTACCACTTGGTCACAGGAGAAAACTGACTAAAAACAGCTCCAAAGTTATAACAATTAAGCGTTGCCCTTTGACCTTTTACTTTGCGATGACACTTTTAAATTCACTTTCTTAGAAAGTATGTCAGTTGTCTGCAATCGGAAGTATAATTTAGCACAGGGTTGAACAAATTACAGGAAAAAGAACACTGTCTCCTTTTTCGAGTGTCTTCAGAAATAAAAATATTAAGTATTTCAGTGACTTTACGTCTTAAATTTCAATTTTCAGAAATTACCGAAAGTAAACAAAGAGTTGGCAGGAAAACTGTTTGATGCGGAAGACATGATTGTTGGACACAAAACTAAACAGGTACGTTTGATAGTCACATAGTCACTGTTGATATGTGGATATTTGCTTCTTCAGCAGGTGTCTTTAGAAAACCTTTTTGATAAAGGAGAACATGTTCAAAACTAGTATGGATGCCATTTCAATGTTAAAGTCAATGTGAAAGATTAATTTGTGTTAAAAATGACTTTGTTTTCTTAGTTTTTAATTTTTTTTGAGAGTGAACATCTTCCTTATTATCTGTATTTGATTTTGGGTGACTGCTTCCTGAAATGCATGTACAGTAAACCATTTGTTGTCACCTCTACTAGGGGCAGGTTTTAGGAAAGAATATTAAGGGAAACATTCCAATACAATTGAATATTCTGTTAGTCTTTAGACTCTGACAAATTTGACGTCATCCTGATGTATCACATCTATCTCGATTGAACAGGCTAGGTAGTCGCGGTTTTAATAGCATCTTATTTTAAGGCTGAAGAAGGGAAATAGCGTTGGGTACCCAATTCAAAGCAGACTTATCTGGTCCAGGATTGTGGTGGTATGATTTGCGTAGTTGTATCATTAATATTCCAGCTTTATCACCATTTCTGATGTACATGACATTTGAAGCCTACAAAGGGATGATTTTTGAGAAATTGTTGATATATGATAATGTGATATAGAAAAAAAATGCTATAATTTTCTTTTTCCCACAATGTTTTCAAAAAGAGTGGAAGATTAGACATGTTTTATAAGGGACAGTTAGCAGTGATTTAAATGTTTGAGGTTTTTGTTTTGTTACAGAGAGCTGGAATGACGTTGCTGAAGGACGACAGATTCTCTGCCATGTTTAGGGACGCAGATTTCCAGATTGATAAAGAATCAGAGGAATATAAACTGATCAATCCTACAGTCACCAAATTGGACAAGGCGAAGTTGAAGAAACAAAAAGCAGAAATGGCTAAATTTGAAGAAATAAATGAAGTATGTATAGGCAATGATGAGAGGATTAATTAACTGTTTCCTTGTTAAAATTTAAATTATACTTCATAGAAAACATTTGATAGCACCAAAATATGGAACTGAATTCCACTGCATGTCAGGTACTGTGAAATTAAAGAAATCTAAACAACATCAATTTTCTTGGAAGAACTGTGGTGGAAATCTATTACTAAAGCAAATTCTCTTCCATAACGACACTGCTATCGTGAATGTTTTACTCTTCAATATATAAGTTCATGTATTATTCTTTAATCTTTATATATTTAAATATTTGTATTTTTTTTATAAAAAAGACATGGGAGACTGGACAAACCCATTAACCCTTTCCCTCATACAGACACTTTCTGATGCCTCTGCAGCAGACAGCTTTTTAAAAACATGGCGCCAAAAGAAGAAATTTCTCAAAACAGCCAATTTCTCCTTTAGTCACCATGTTTTCAACTCCATTCAATTTTTGTACTTTCATTTAAAAGGAGTTTCCATTTTTTTCTTTTCGGGTATGTTTTCAAAGTCGTCTGCTGCAGATTTGTTGTATGTGGGACAGGGACTGTGCAGACTCTATACATAAAGTCTTAGAATTCTAGAACAACTGGTTCCACTTCTTCATATGTGGTGCCCAGGTGGGATTTGTATCTCTTGTCTGGCAATTTGTGGGTCTCATTACATCTGTGTACAATGAAACCTCTTCTAACCCTTTCCCACCTACAACAAATCTGCAGCAGATGACTTTGAAAATGTGCTTGAAAAAAATTGGAAACTGCCTTTAACCCTTTCCCTCATATAGACGCTTTCTGACGCCTCTGCAGCAGACAGCTTTTTGAAAACATAGTGACAAAAAAAGAAATTGCACAAAACGTCACAATGTTTTCCACTTTTTGTCATTGGGGTTATCCATTATATATGGAGATTTTCTATGTTTTGACAAAATACATTCAAAGTCGTCTGCTGCAGAATTGTCGTATGAGGGAAAGGGTTAAATGAAAGTACAATAAAGAACAGAGTTGATAACATGGTGACAAAAGGAGAAATTGCTCGTTTTAAACAATTTCTTCTTTTTTCGCCATGTTTTCAAAAAGCTGTCTGCTGCAGAGGCGTCAGAAAGCATCTGTATGAGGGAAAGGGTTAAGCCCATGCAAATGCAATCTCACCAGACTTGTCCCTGTCTGTGTATATATAGTCCTGTAGACTTAAATGCAACTTCAGGCAATGTACGGAATCCGCTGTGGTCGAGTGGTTAGCGTCGGGGATTTCGAAACCGGGTGTCCCGGGTTCGATCCCCAGTCGCGGCATTACGGTCATGGTGGAGTGCCCTTGGGCAAGGCACATTTTCTAGCCTAGTACTGGTTTGTTTACCCAGGTATCATGAATAATTAAATTTAATTGCGCGCTAAATGACCTTAGCTGTCGATGCGCCATAAAACAATATTTTATTTAATTCAGGCAATGTACAGAGAGTAATCCCCACTATGTTTACACCAATGTAATTTTAAATGATACAATACCAAAGATGCTTTATCTCTTATCGCTGTACCTACTGATGCATTTTGACGCCTCTGCAGCAGATGATTTTTGAAAGCATTCTGGCAAAAGGAGCCATTTCAACTCTTTTCACTTATCAAACAATTATTATACCCCCAAAAAACAAAGTTTTGGGGGGGTATATAGGAGTCACTGTGTCGGTCGGTCGGTTGGTATGTCGGTCGGTCGGTCGGTCGGTCGGTCGGTCGGAAGCCATATTTTGTCCGGACCATATCTTAACAATGCAACATAGGATTTGAACGAAACTTCATAGGATGATACAACACATTGAGAGGAAGTGCGGTGTACAGGAACCATAACTCTATTTTATCTAAATACAAAGTTATTGCCCTTTGTTACTTTTTCTTATTCGTAGAGTCTTGTCCGGAGCATAACTTTAAAACTAATTGTTGGAATTTAATAAAACTTCATAGGATGATACAACACATTGAGAGGAAGTGCAGTGTATAGGAACCATAACTCTATTTAATCTAAATAAAGAGTTATTGCCCTTTGTTACTTTTCCTTGTCCGGAGAATTACTTAATAACTAACAGATGGAATCTAATAAAACTGCATACAATGGTAGAGCATAATCAGAGGAAGTGCAGTGTACAAGAACCATAACTCTAATTTACATAATGACAGAGTTATTGCCCTTTGTTACTTTTTCTTATTCGTAGAGTCTTGTCCAGAGCATAACTTTAAAACTGATTCTTGGAATTTATTAAAACTTCATAGGATGATACCACACATTGAGAGGAAGTGCAGTGTACAGGAACCATAACTCTATTTAATCTAAATACCGAGTTATTGCCCTTTGTTACTTTTTCTTGTCCGGAGAATTACTTAATAACTAACAGATGGAATCTAATAAATCTGCATACAATGGTAGAGCATAATCAGAGGAAGTGCAGTGTACAAGAACCATAACTCTAATTTACATAATTACAGAGTTATTGCCCTTTGTTACTTTTTCTTATTCGTAGAGTCTTGTCCAGAGCATAACTTTAAAACAAATTGTTGGAATTTAATTAAACTTCATAGGATGATACAACACATTGAGAGGAAGTGCGGTGTACAGGAACCATAACTCTATTTTATCTAAATACAGAGTTATTGCCCTTTGTTACTTTTTCTTGTCCGTAGAATTACTTAATAACTAATAGATGGAATCTAATAAAACTACATATAATGGTAGAGCATAATCAGAGGAAGTGCAGTGTACAAGAAACATAACTCTACTTTACATAATGACAGAGTTATTGCCGTTTGTTACTTTTTCATATTCGTAGAGTCTTGTCCGGAGCATAACTTTAAAACTAATTGTTGGAATTTAATAAAACTTCATAGGATGATACAACACATTGAGAGAAAGTGCAGTGTACAGAAACCATAACTCTATTTAATCTAAATACAGAGTTATTGCCCTTTGTTACTTTTTCTTGTTTACAGAGTTATGGCCCTTTTGTTGGTCGGTCGTAAACCATATTTTGAGTCAAGGTGCTGTTTTGGGGGTATTTATCATCTTCAGTGATATTTCTAGTTCACAGAGATTTTCTTTTATTTTTGAATAGATGCTTTCAGAGTCGTCTGCTACAGATATATTCCATGTGGTAACTTGTTAGGACCCGTATTCTCCGTAAGTGATTGAAACAATAATTATATGAACTATTTCAGGAGGAGTCTGATGGAGGCCGCCGCGAACATGGTTTGAACAGCGACAGCAGTAGTTCAGATGATGAACACGGCTGGAGCCGAGACCAGAAAAGAAAAGTCCGCGGGGAACTGAAGGTAGCAAGACGGAAACAGCAGGAAGATAGTAGGGAGGCCAGTAGGCAGGCCAGACTTGACAGGAAAAAGACTGACCCTGTCAGCAAAATGACTGAACCTGTCAGCAAAAAACCTAAGTTTTATGAAATAAAGGAAGGAGCTGAAATTGGAAGAACTGTCGACAAAAATAAGATCAGGGAAACCAAAAAGTAAGTTACACACTTTCCTACATGTAGATGCATTTTAATTCATCGGCAACAGGCAACGTTTGAATATGTTGTGACAACAGAAGAATAATGATCAATGTCTTCTTTTGTCATACTGTTTACAATTCAAAATTCATTTATTGAGATTTTTCAAATTTATTCTAGCTGTTTTCTAAGTCGTCTGCTGCAAAGGTAAAGGCTTCTAATTTTGATGGGGACATTTTTAAAATTGTGAACAACCCTCTGATACATCTCTTTAGACATACAGACACTTTCTGAGACAAAAATGTTTTAAACTTATTTCAGTTATTGTACCGTCATTTAGATAGATGGATTATCCGGGTGTTTGCTGTATGTGGGAATCGTTTAAGTCACATATCAGTTTTGGCCAGAGTCTGTAACAATTTAGATCTGTGTCGCCTGCCATGGTTATACATAGGGATCAATGCTCAGTCTCTGTCTGTCAAGCTTTCACTTACCTATATTTATGCACACGTTCTTTTGAACACTCTTGCTTTGATGAATGATAAAATGATATTTTTTAATTACAGGAAAAGTTTAGAAGACAGATTGAAGGACATTTCAAGTTCAACTGTTATAAGTGAGAAAGGAACAGGGGGAAATAAGGAGGTGACATTCACCATTCAAAAGGTAATCAAAGCACTGATATCACTTATGAGCAAAGGACCTTCACTATTTTTATCATAACTAGCAATTTCTCCTTTTTGCCACAGTGTTTGCAAGTATATTCAATAATTACTTTTAATTTGTTGAATAATTTCATAGTCTAAATGCCTTCAAGGTTGTTTGTTACAGATTTGTTGTATGTGGGAAAGGGTTTAATATTATAATGTTTTTATTACACAGGACAAGGGTGAGAGTCAGCGGGAAGATGCCTTGAGGGAGCACATGGCAGAGAGAAGAAAGGTTCGCAGATCAGCAGGGGAAGTAACAAAGTTCTTGAAACAACCCAAAATTTGGACAGGAAAAAAATGATTTATAAAAAACGCTTTTACCAGTGTCTTTCGTGGAATATCTGTTGTTTGGAAACTGGTGTTTCAGACCAGACCTCTGCTTATTCTGGGTATAATATGACAGTTTTAAAAGTTCTCAAGTTGACCATGCATGTAGTAAATGCTATACAGTCAAACTTGTGTTAGTGGTCACCTCCGTTAAGCAGCCACTAAGTGACTTGAAGATTAACCAAAACAACATTTTCTTCTTTATTTGACTTGATTTAAGCAGCCACCAGTGTTCAGCAGCCACATTTTGACTCACCCATGGGTGGCTGCCTGAGACAAGTTTGACTGTATATGTTTTGGTTTGAGTTTAAACTGCATATCAATTATATCACGGCAGCTGGTTCACCCAACATGTGCTTTCTGGACTGCACTCCACACATTAACCTTCCCCTGTAACTGGCTATTTTCCCTCAACAGACTATTTAGCCCATTGGTGGAAGATAATGACTTGTGAATCATCAGAATGAAGCAATGACTCAGCTGGGGTTCAAACTCATGACCCCTGGATTGATGGCCCTTTTTACCAAGTGAGCTATTGTGGCTTGACATGTATATCAAGGGTATCATGCCAAATATATAGCGAGATCAATGTTTTCAGAACTATAACTACATCTTGCTATGCAATTTCTCCTTTTTCCACTTTGCTTTACTACCGTCAAATATTTTCAATTGGGAAAGGATGGAAAGAAAACTGATGTGTAGTATTATATGTTTAATATCATTGTAATGTGATGGAATAGGGAAATTAGAATTTCTGTTAAGAGGACATTAAGCTTGTTTTTTCTTTGAATTTCCTTTGTCCCACTTGCAGACCCATTTGCAATTTTAGAAAACTGTGATAAGAGTCAAATTGGTTACCATGAACATTTCTCCTTTTGCCACAATGATTTCAACTTGATACAACAACAAAACTTTCATTTACAAAAATATTCTATAGTTTAGCATAAATTATTTCAAAGTTGTCTGCTGCAGATTTTTTTTAATGTAAGGATTAATAAACCTTTCTCTTGAGACACCTTGTAGTGCAGCAGGTAACGTTTGAAATAGTTGTGATGAGAATTTTAATCCTCCCCAGGCACAATTTCTAGCGTATCACTTATCAAGATTCTCTATCTTTTTGTTGAAATGTTCTGAATTTAAACGAATCCATAATCAGGTGGTGGGATAATCTGGTAAAACGACAATACTACAATGATCATCCTCTATCCCAGAGGTTCCAAGTTTCTTAAAAGTCCTCAAATCATTTAAATCTGTTGTTACTAGATCATTAGTATTGTAATTTAACATATACAACTTCCCATTACATGCCTCAACTTTGTGCCCAAATATTAGATTGTTTGAACATGGATATGTATGAAACTCCAGCGTGTCTGTGTTCATCCTTGTCCACTCTTTAGTATGATTCCATGTCTCCTTAAACAGCACCCCCTCTCCTGCTACATGATAATACTTGTTATATTTGAAGAGATAGATCCAGTTTTTATACGCCACTGGCATCACTGATACAGTGTCCGTACCTATGAAATCTAACAGAGATATTTCGGTCCATGTGTCTGTCTGTAAGTCTAAACACTCAATAGTTCTTTCTCTACACAGATATATCTTATCTTGGCAGTATTCTGCTTGAAGGGAATAGCCCTTTGATTTCATGGTGGCAAGATCTTTCCATTTATCTGTAAAATGAGAAATTAACAATCGTCCTTGAAAACTGTAGAAATCTGTTTGATTTTAGAATTCCATTCAAGGCATTGACAAATTCTGGAAATTTAACCCTTTCCCTCCTGCAGATGCATTTTGACTCCTACGTAGCAGAAAACTTTCTAAAACATTGTGGCAAAAAAAGAAATTGCTTGTTATTATACTCTCACTTCAAAATGGAGATTTTATATACTTTGGTTGAGATGATGGTTTCAATGTCCAGTGAATAGTTTAAACTTTAGAATAAGACTGTGACTGTATGTAAGCACATGACAATCTTGGTCTATATTGTTTGCAAATATTGTTTTGAGATGTACATTGCAGGATAAGGATTAAATTGTACATTCCATTTAAATATTCTTGGAAAAATCTTAAATTGCATCTTGAGTCTGGGAACAAGGTGTCCTTTATTATTGTTTCAAACTAATAAGTTTTGAAAAAAGAAAAAAAAAGATGATGTATAAAATTTGTAACTGCTAATATTGGGGAAAGTTTTATCAAGAGTGGGCATAAAACTACAAACAAGAGGCTCAAGAGGGTCAGTATCGCTTTACTCTCCAAACAGCCCCACTTCCTGGTGGCCATGTTTTTTTAACAAACACCATGGCTTGAAGGAATCTCGTAGAGTGTCACCGAAGGAACATTTCTGCAATTTTTTTTATTTTTTTTCACTATAGCCATATAAGGCAAAATAGCCCTGGCGGCCATGTTTTTCGACCAATCGAATCTGATAGAGGGTCATCCAAGGAACATTTTTACCAAAAAAATCGGCCAACAAGTTTAGGAGAAGAATTTTAAAGTTTTTTCTATCGGTTGCCATGGAAACCAGAATTTTGCATGGATCCAATAATTTGAGGGAATTTAGGAGAGGATGCTTCCTATCAAGTTTCATGCAAATTGGCCAAGTGGTTAGGGAGAAGTCGTTTTAATCAAAAAGTTGATATAATGTTTATACATCTTCTGACAATAAACTTTCATTGTAGGTAGGTTCCATCCCAGATTGGCTCATACCAGACTTTTAAATGGTAATAATTTCTTGCCTTTCTTGGCAGTATGGTAGATTGTTTTGGAGAAGAAGATTTTTTTCATTATAGCCATATACATGAAATTGAACTGATATTTTTGGAGAAGAAGAATTTCAACGTTTTCACTATTGCCATATAAGACAAAACATCCGCCCCCTTTTTTTTCTACCACTCAACATGGCTTGAAGGAATCTAATGGGGGTCACACAAGGAACATTCCTAGAAAATATTTTGGAAATCAGCAGGATATTTTTTGAAGAAAAGGATTTTTAAAGTTTTCACTATAGCCATATAAGGCAACCCCTTGGGGTCTATATTTTTCAAGTAATCAACATGGCTTGAAGGAATCTGATTGAGGGTCACCCAAGGAACATTTTTACAAAACTTTTTATTTCGGATGCCATGGAAACCAGAATTCTGCATGGATCGACAAAATTTGAAGGAATTATGTTGAGGACATTGATAGAAAGCTTTCTGTGAAGTTTCATTCAAATTGACTCACTGGTTACAGAGAAGATATTGACAGACCAAGGACAAAAGGCGATCACAATAACTCATCTTGAGCACTTTTTGCTCAGATGTGCTAAAAGCAACTGACAAAAGACTAGAAGTTTAGCCTTGCTATTTGTATACAAATGTAACTTTAAATGCCAAACCAGATAGTAAGTAATTGCAATACATCTAATAAATATGTACCATTTTCTATGTCATATTCCTGAGCCGAATCAAGAACATCGCGGAATTTTCCAAATCCTCCCATCAGAAAAATCTTTTTGTTTGAAGCACAGGCTGCATGATGACGTCGCGGCAAGGGTATTTCGGTCACTTTCTCCCAGGTCATCTTGAAACCATCAAACTTCCAAACGTCCTTCATGAAACTGACCCTTGTGATAATTGTTTGACCTCCCGTCATATAAAAATCTTTACCTGTAACGCACAACCAACACCTTGAACCATTTTCCACATACATTGTACTTATGCTTTTTTTATGCCTCTGCTGCAGCAGATAAATTTTGAAAACATTGCAAGTTTTAAAATATTGAAAGGAAAGGAGAATTAATCGATAATGAGCATATTCTTCTTGACACTTTTTCCTAAAGTAAGTTTGGAGCATGCAACTTTGAAAAGTTAATTCAGACACATGTTGTAAATGGATAAAGTGAGCTTTCCACGAATTTGAAGACAGAATATGGACAATATGATAGATTTTATTTAACTTAACCAAATAAGGAAAATTTAACCTTTAACTCGACCCTTTCCCTCATATAGACGCTTTCTGATGCCTCTGCAGCAGACGGCTTTTTGAAAACATAGTTACAAAAGAAGAAATTGCACAAAACATGCAATTTCTCGTTTTGCCACAATATTTTCCACTTTTTGTCATAGGTTATCCATTCAATTATGGAGATTTTCTATGTTTTGACAAAATACGTTCAAAGTTGTCTGCTGCAGAATTGTTGTATGAGGGAAAGGGTTAAGGCAGCTTAGGAGAGTGTTAATATAACAATTGTTGAAAGATATCATATTCCATATTCATACTGTCAATCACCTACATATATTACTTCAAAGGTCATCTTATTTTGATGATCTGAATCTTATAGCATAAATGAGTAATGGGTATTTAGGAATATATAAAACTGTTTGGCACTTAGCAAAAATAAATAACATATATTGAAGCAATATGCAACCTGTATTAGAAAGAAGTACTTACTATTTTTTGACAAATTGTACATAAAACAGATTTAACCCTTTCCCTCATAGGACAATGCTGCAGCAGACGATTGAACATATTTTGTTAAAAAATAGAAAATCTCTAGAATTGAATGGATAACCTATGACTAAAAGTGGAAAACATTGTTGCAAAAGGAGAAATTGCTCATTTTGAGCAGTTTCTTTTTTTGTCACCATGTTTTCAAAAAGCCGTCTGCTGCAGGCACGTCTATATGAGTTTATACATTCTCATTTCGTAAAATTAAGGATTTTGTGATAAAATTGCATAATTTTACAATAGTTGATATATTGTTGCAATTTATTAATTCAAATAACTTATACATGCTTGGTCTTCTATAAAAATATGGTTTTATGTATGTGTTTCTTATTTTTTTGTAAGCTTCACATGTATAACAAAATGAAATTCATCTTCTATAACATCTGAGCTGCAGCACAGATTATATTTCCTTTCTGGTCTAGGTATTCTATTATTTCCATGTCTACCAGTTTCTATTTTAAGGTTGTGCTAGAAAAGATGAATCTAGTCAAGTTAACTTTTATATTTCTTGGTATTACTTTTTCTAGATATTCACTCAGGCAAAAATCTGTTTTAATAAAACTATTTTCTAAAATCATTCTACCACTTTTGTATAAAATTATCAATAACCCTTTGCTTAAATATGCATATAAACATTTACTGATTATGAATACTTTGATAGTCCCATATAACAGAAAATCCGTGTTTCGACAGTAAGGTTTTAATGTTTGATGACCAATTTCTTTTACAATTGAGGGTGTCTTCAAGTGACATATCATATACAGTTTTTAACATCATATTGTTTGTAGATATTAGTTTTAACCAATATTTGATAATAGATACATATCCATTGATATAAAGAGGTAGTCTACCCAATTAACTGTAAATTGCGACATAGCATGTTCTGGTTTTTACACCAAAGCAAAACCTCTTGCAAAATGTTAAATTCAACCTCCAAATCCAAGCAAATCCTTTTTTTTACCAATCAAAGCTTGAAGTAATCAGTAACCAAATGGGGCTTCTATAAGTAAGGATTGGAGTCACAAAAGCAACAAAAAGTTGTAAAGCCATTGTAGAGTTAACTTCGTATTTAATCACATTGTTAAGTATTACATGCTGCGCCTTTGATGCTTTGCAGATAAGATATTGGTTATTAAAATCAAAAGACCCTGTGTAATTTAACAAGAGCACCGCGTACGGCACAGACGCTCGATTGATAGGGAGAAAAAAAAAAATGAGCTAAACAAAAAACCTTAACCGGACGACCACGCCGCCGCCGCCGACGACGCCAGGGTCATGACAATAGTTCTCGTTTTTTTCAAAAGTCGAGCTAAAAATCACACGAGATATGTAAAGTTTTCCAAATCTCAATTTTCTGTTCCATTTAAAAGTTTTCACATGCTTAAATTTTGACGCTTTTTATGAATATAACAACCTTAGTCTTTTCAATGTTAACCTCCAGTCCCCATATAGAGCAATACTCGTTTAAACAAATTAAACTGGGCGGCAGATCCTCTTTGGATTGGCCGATGATAATTACCATGTTGTCCGCGAATAATAAAAGAATAATACGAATATCTGTATTGTCAAGACCACAGTTAGATCTATCATGCCAAAATTGCTCAATATCTTCAATAAAAAGTGCGTATAAAATAGGTGAATATATTTGGCCTCGTCTCAACCAAACTGAAATATCGAAAAAAATAAGAATAATCGTTGTTGCTCCATTTGACACAGGGTTTAACTATTTCATACATAGATTTAAATATGCACAAAGTATTTTACCATCCGGGCCTTGTTTGAAAAATGTATACAACAACCGTTTCTATAAATTGAATCGAAAGTCGACGAAGGCACAATAAAGCTGTTTATTGTTATTAAGGAAATGTCCAATTAAATTGAGATTAACCCTTTCCCTCATATTTGAAAACATAGTGACAAAAGAAGAAATTGCTCAAAACGAGCAATTTCTCCTTTTACCACAATGTTTTGTACTTTTAGTCCATTCAATTATAGAGATGTTCTATAATTTGACAAAATATGTTCAAAGTCGTCTGCTTCAGAATTGCCGTATGAGGGAAAGGGTTAAACCCAAACTGAGAACCGGAAATATTATCATTTTCCCGACACCATAAACAGACCTTTTTGTTCAATACACCTGTGAACAATTTGCCTAGGTTACTCAGTAAAGTAATGCTGCAATAGTCATTAGGGTCTTACTTATCTCCTTTTTTATGAATGGGAATTATAAATCCTTCCGACCAACTTTGGGGGAAATATCCAGAATTAAATACAATATTGAACAAATCGGCCAAGTGACCCCATATAGTGTGAATGGTGTCGATGAAATAATCAAAATTGTCGTTAGGACTAGGCGCCTTGTGACGTTTAAGAAGCTTATTTAGAAGCTTTCAACTTTAGATACTGATATTGGCTCATTAAATGCGATAAATGTAGGGGAATCTATATTTAAATATATTTTTAGATAGTATTAAATATGCTTCTAAAATGAAATAAAAAAACCTGGAATACAAGCCTCGTGATTGTTATCCTTCTTTTTCCGCTTAAAGAAATTCCAAAATTCCCATGGACTCTTATTTCGCAGACATTTTAGGTTGTCAGACTGTAGCCTCGTTTCTTGCGCTGTATCAATTTCTTATCATTTGTTTTATTTTCACAATTTTTCAGTTATATCACAATGTTACCTTGATAAATTACCAGTTTTTCTAGTCCATTTATCCTGAAACCAGCCAGTCAGTCGAAATGCTAACCCCGCAACCCTGAGCACAAAGGAAGGCAGCCATTACTACCAGGTCTTTGTTGTGACCTCCCGCTCCCGAGGCAGACATTCTACCACTACACCACGAAGGCGGTAAATGATCAATTAATGTAGATGAACAGGAAGTTACTGTGGTTAGCACAGGTCACTGGTACTAGAACCACACTATAAGGTTGATTGTTGGTTATTTTCATAGTCAAATATGGCTTATATTTAAAATTGTCAAAGAATTCAATAGAAAACTCATTTTTTTTAATTTTTGCACTCTCTTTATATTGTGGTCCTTCAAATACATATAAGCCATTTCACGAGAAAAACAACATTATGAACTTTGAGTAATGTATCGACCCCGATCAGCCTAAGCTGTAAGCTTTCGGTCTCGGGTATAGAGTAATGATTCCTGAAACAGAAAATCCACAGGAGGCGAAAAGTGTATGTCTGGGTTAGCCTGCGCGACATGCTTAGTATGATTTGGAATTTATACTTTATGCAGAGTCGACAATGTTGGTTTTCTTGTTGAACGGCTCATATTAATGATTGTATTTCACTCACCAATTATAACGACTCTGGTTCCAATAGGATTACAGTGAAATTTGATCCAATGTTTCATTGTGTGTTCTTCCTTAGAGAACTTCCATACATCCATGTTTAAATGTCCATCCTCTTTTATCCTCTCTCCCACAGACAAAATGGTGACAGGCATCTCATGATACTGTCAAATAGAAATGAATAAAACAATCTCTCTCCAACAGACAGAATGGTGACGGGCATCTCATGATACTGTCAAATAGAAATGAATAAAACAATATTTCTCCCACAATCAAGGAACATTTCTACAAAATGTTTCTAAAATTTGCCAGAAACTTTTCGAAGGAAAAGATTTTTGAACTTTCACTATATCCATCTACGTCAAAACAGCCCAGTCCACTGGCAGCCATGTTTTTCGACAAATCACAATGGTTTGAAGGAGTCCTCGGCTTCGAAGGCATCACAGAGTTGAAGACGTAACATCTGCGTCATAAGTCCTTTGTATTGGATAACTTTAAGGGTTATATCATAAACTACTACCAATTGATCCATAACCTAGACAATTAATTTGTTAAATGCAGTTCTTACTTTAAAGCAGTCAGTTGAAAGAAATGTGTAAATTACCTTGCTTGACAATAAATCGGAATTTCTAACATTACACTCCTTTATCTGTTGCAGCCATTGTTTACCAAATTCTGTGTTCTTTAAAATCTGACAGTTTTCCAAAGAATCCCATTCATCAGCAGCCAGATCCTCCGGATGAAAGCAAGCGAGTAGATCAGGAAGATTACTTTCAAGGTCATTTTGAATCCATTTACTAATGGCACACAAAATGTCCAGTTCAGATTTACAATTTAGACGCCTATCTGATAAGTACTCTATAACGTCCTCTTTTTCTAGATTTAAGAATCCCTCCTGATCAACGACCTTACAGAAATAGTACAATGCATGCCGTTTAGCGTATTTGTACAAGTGAGGTTGACACAACGAGGATGCCAAGATGGATATCTCATTACAATTAGAATCATCAAGAGTTTTCTTCAGGAATGACACACACATATCTGTAACTGACAACATCTGTAAAAACATGAAGGTAAAGAATGTAAAATGGTTGTTTCCTTTCACAGAATATTTCTTACTCAGTTGATGCATGGGGCTACATATAAAACAAGAGGCCAAAGAGGGCCAGTATCGTCTACTGGCAAAAATTATATCTCCAAACAGCCCCACTCCCTGATGGCCATGTTTTTTGACCAATTACCATGGCTTGAAGGAATCTTGCAGGGTGTAACCCAAGAATCATTTCTGCAAAATTATTTGAAAATTGGCCGAATAGTTTGGGAGAAGTTTTCAACGCCAATTTAAGGATAGCAGCCCTGGCAGCCATATTTTAAGACCAATCAACATGGCTTGGTGGAATCTGATAGAGAGTCACCCAAGGTACATTTCTACAAAATTATTTGAAAATCAGCCAGATACTTTCGTCAGAGAAGATTTTTGAAGTATTCACTATAGCCATATAAGGCAACATAGCTCTATCCCCCTGGCTGCCATAGTTTTAATCTGATAGAGGGTCACCTTAGGAACATTTCTACAAAATGATTTGACAATCGGCCTGACACTTTCGGAGGAGAAGATTTTTTTTAAAGTTTTCACTATAGCCACATAAGGCAAAATAGCCCCGCCCTCTGGGGGCCATGTTTTTCGACCAATCAAAATGACTTGACGGAATCTGATAGCGGGTCACCCAAGGAACATTTCTACAAAATTATTTGAAAATCAGCCTGACACTTTCGGAGGAGAAGATTGTTTAAGTTTTCACTATAGCCATATAAGGTAAAATAGCCCCGTCCCCTGGTGGTCATGTTTTTCGACCAATCAACATGAATGATTCTGAAAGAGGGTAATCCATGGAACATTTCTACAAAATTATTTGAAAATCGGCCAACCAGTTTAGGAAAAGAAGAATTTAAAAGCTTTTTTAATAAGTTTTTTCTTTTGGTTGCCATGGAAAGCAGAATTGTGCATAGATCTTAAAAAGCTGTAGGAATTTAGGAGAGGACATTAAGAGGATGCTTCCTATGAAGTTTCTTTCCAATTGGCCAAGTGGTTAGGGAAGAGAGGTTCTTTGAAAAATAAATTGATGCTTGCACGCACGACTGACAATTTGCTTTCAGCCAGTGGGGCTTATAATTGAGGATGGATGGTACTATCTTAAATATTGGAAGTATGCAAATTGTTGAAAGGGGAAAAAAAAAAGTTCATTTAATTGAGCCATATCTCCTTTTTCCATAACATTTTCAAACAAGAGCTGTCGGAGGACAGCGCGCTCGACATTTTATGCTTGGCAATAAAACAAAACTTTTTTGGGTGATAGAGAGAACATAACCAAGTACTTTATCATATCATTTATAAGCAAAGTACTTTATAAGTCGAAAAAGAGTCATAATTCTTACAAAAACCTTTACTGAATTATGCACTCTTGCCTGTTGGTGGAGGTAATTGGTAAAAAGATTTTTGTAAGTGTTTAAGCTATGTCTCTAATTGTTTTGAAACAATTTGATTTGGTATGAACAACTTAACCAAAATTATAAATTGAAAAAGGGCCATGATTCTTAAACAAAACTTGACAGAGTTATGTACCCTTGTTGGTTGATGGAGGGAATGATGATAAATAAGTACTGTAAGTGTATAAGCTAAATCATTAATGGTTTTGAAAAAAAGTGGGGTGCTATGAAAAACTTAACCAAAATTCTAAGGCGAAAAATGGCCATAATTCTTACAAAAACCATGACAGAGTTATGTACACTTGTCTGTTGATAGATGTATAGATGGTGAATAAGTGTTGTAAGTTTCAAAGCAATATCTGTAATGGTTTTGAAAAAAAGTAAATTGGTACAAAAGATTTAACCAAAACTCCAAGTCGAAAAAGGGCCATAATTCTTACAAAAATCTTGACAGAGTTATGTACTTTTGTTTGTTGATAGAAGTAATGATGGTGAATAAGTGTTGTAAGTTTCGAAGCCATATCTGTAATGGTTTTGAAAAAAAGTGAATTGGTACAAAAAACTTAACCAAAATTCTTAGTAAAAAAAGGGCCATAATTCTTACAAAAATCTCAACAGAGTTATGTACTCTTGTCTGTTGATGTAGATAATGATGGTGAATAAGTGCTGTAAGTTTCAAAGCAATATCTGTAATGGTTTTGACAAAAAAGGGAATTGGTACAAAAACCTTAACCAAGGTGTGACACCAACGCCGACGCGAGTAGTATAGCTAGCCTTTTCTTCGAAAAGTCGAGCTAAAAAGTGAATTGGTACAAAAAACTTAACCAAAAGTATATGTCAAAAAGGGCCATTATTCTTACAAAAACCTTGACAGAGTTATGTACTCTTGTCTGTAATGGTTTTGACAAAAAAGTGAATTGGTATAAGAACCTTAACCAAGGTGTGACACCAACACCGACGCCGGTGCGAGTAGTATAGCTAGACTTTTCTTCAAAGTTGAGCTAAAAAAAAGTGAATTGGTACCAAAAACTTAACCAAAATTCTAAGTAAAAAAAGGGCCATCATTCTTACAAAAACCTTGATAGAGTTTTGTACTCTTGTCTGTTGATGGAGGTAATGATGGTGAATAAGTGTTGTAAGTTTCAAAGCAACATCTGTAATGGTTTTGACAAACAAGAGGACCATGATGGTCCTATATCGCTCACCTGATTTAATCAAACTTAAAAAGTTTTCAGTGTTCTATCCCCTATATGAGTCTATGAAAAACAAGTGACCCCCAGGGAGGGTCATTTTTGAACCCATGGCTATAATTTAAACAATCTTGGTAGAGGTCCATTAGATGCTACATACCAAATATCAAAGGTTGGTCCCTCTTCTTTTAGACAAGAAGATTTTTAAAAAATAATTCTCTATGAGTCTATGGAGAACAAGTGACAAGGGAGGGGTCATTTTTTACCCAAGGGTTATAATTTGAACAATTTTGGTAGTGGTCCACAATGATGCTACATACCAAATATCAAAGGCCTTGGCCTTCTACTTTTAGACAAGATTTTTTTTAGTTTTTTCCGTATATGAGTCTATGTAAAACAAGTGACCCCCGGAGTGGGGTCATTTTGACCCCAGGGCGATAATTTGAACAAGCTTGGTAGAGGTCCACTAGATGATGCTACATACCAAATATCTTTTAGACAAGAAGACTTTTTAAGTTTTTTCCCTATATGGGTCTATGTAAAACAAGTGACCCCTGGGGAGGGGTAAATTATGACCCCAGGGCTATAATTTGAACAATCTTGGTAGAGGTCCACTTGATGATGCTACATATCAAATATCTTTTAGACAAGAAGATTTTTCAAGTTTTTTCCCTATCTATGTAAAACAATTGACCCTCGGGGAGGGGTCATTTTTTTATCCCATGGCTATAATTGGAACATAGTTGGTAGAGGTCCACTAGATGATGCTACATACCAAATATCAAAGGCCAGGCCCCTCTACTTTTTTAAAGTTTTTCCCCTAAATGAGTCTATGTAAAACAAGGGACCCTCGGGATGGGGTCATTTTTTTAACCCATGGCTATAATTTGAACAAGCTTGGTAGAGGTCCACTAGATGATGCTACATACCAAATATCTTTTAGACAAGAAGACTTTTTAAGTTTTTTCCCTATATGAGTCTATGTAAAACAAGTGACCTCTGGGGAGGGGTAAATTTTGACCCCAGTGATAAAATTTGAACAATCTAGGTAGAGGTCCACCAGATGATGCTACATACCAAATATCAAAGGGCTGGGGCCTCTACTTTTAGACAAGAAGATTTTTTAAGTTTTTTCTCTATATGAGTCTATGTAAAACAATAGACCCCAGGGGAGGGGTCATTTTGACCCGAGTGCTATAATTTGAACACTCTTGGTAAAGGTCCACTAGATAATGCTACATACCCAATATCAAAGGCCTGGGTTCTCTACTTTCAGACAAGAAGATTTTTAAAGTTTTTCCCCTATATGAGTCTATGTTAAACAAGTGACCCCCAGGGAGGGGTCATTTTGACCCCAGGGCTATAATTTGAACAATCTTGGTAGAGGAATACTAGATGATGCTACATACCAAATATCAAAGGCATGGGCCTTCTACTTTTAGACAAGAAGATTTTTAAAGTTTTTCCCCTATATGAGTCTATGTTAAACAAGTGACCCCCGGGGAGGGGTTATTTTTGACCCCAGGGCTATAATTTGAACAATCTTGGTAGAGGTCTACTAGATGATGCTACATACCAAATCTCAAAGGCCTGGGGCCTCTACTTTTAGACAAGAAGATTTTTTAATTTTTTTCTCTATATGAGTCTATGTTAAACAAGTGACCCCCTGGGAGAGGTCATTTTTGACCCCAGGGCTATAATTTGAACAATCTTGGTAGAGGTTCACTAGATGATGTTACATACCAAATATCAAAGGCATGGGCCTTCTACTTTCAGACAAGAATATTTTTTAAGTTTTGGTTAATTTCCCCTTTTTTGTTGCCGTGGCAGCCAAAGTTCTGCATGGAATATAATTTTTTGAACAAGTTTGAAAGAGATCCACCCAAGGAACATTCCTGTAAAATTATTTTGAATTTGGTTAATTGGTGTAGGAGGAGAAGTCGTTTGTAGGTGAACGGACGGACGACGATGACGGACGGACGGCGGAAAGTGAGCGATCACAAAAGCTCACCTTGCACTTCGTGCATTGGTGAGCTAAAAAGGGAATTGGTACAAAACCCTTAACCGGGGTGTGACACCAACGCCGACGCTGACAACGAAAAGTCAAGCTAAAAATAATCATCTGCTGTGTCTGAAGTTGTTTGTATCAGGTAAAGTTTATCTCTAATAACAAGATGCACTTGAATCAAGGAACCTAGGTATTTAAATCATTTAGATAGAAGAATATACAAATTGTTGGGAAACATTATAACTGGGAACAAAAATGCAATTCTAATGCAAATTCAAAATTTCCAATCATGTTTTTAATTTTTATCTGTATGGGGGAAGGGATTACCATTATACAATTTCCACATAAAACCAAATCTGTAGTAGAAAACTTTGAAAGCATATAAAAGCTGAACAATCCAGATAAAACATGAACAAGAGGGCCAGTTTCGCTCCACTGTCATTAGGCAAAAAATTAACTCACTATTGTCATATAATGCAAAACAGCCCAGCTCCCTCTGATAGCGGGTCACCCAAGGAACATTTCTACAAAATGATTCGAAAATGGCCATCACACTTTCAGGAGATTTTTTTTAAATTTTTAATACACATAAGGCAAAACAACCCCATATTTTTTTAACCAATCAACATGGCTTAAGGGAATTTGAAAGAGGGTCACCAGCGGAACATTTATAAAAAAACAAGAGCTGTCGGAGGACAGCGCGCTCGACTATTCCACCGCTTATTTAAGTTACCGAGATAATGGACTCTAATGTAGTTGCATGCAAAACATTAACCACAATTTCTTAGTGGGTGATAATTTGCATTATATGCAGGATAGTGTTATTTAACATGATTATTTTCATAGGTTTGATGGTTAGATAGGGTTGTATAACCTTTCAATGGAATGCATCAAGTAGTTACTAAGATATGGACTCTTAATGTAGTTGCACGCAAACCTTTAACCATAATTTCTAAGTAAAAAAGGGCAACAATTTGCACCATATACAGGATAGAGTTATCTTAATTGGTTGTGTTTATAGTTGTACAATTGGGAAAGGTTGTATAAAGTTTCAATACAATTGTTCAAGTTGTTACTGAGATTACACTCTAAATGTAGTTGCAAAACTTTAACCAGAATTTCTAAGTCCAAAAAGGTCCATAACTTGCATAAAATGCTGGTTGGTAAGGGCTGTATAACGTTTCAATGCAATGCATCAAGTAGTTACTAAGAGATGGTCTCTTTATGTAGTTGCATGCAAAACTTTAACCAGAATTTATAAGTCCAAAAAGGCCATAACTTGCATAAAATGCAGGATAGAGTTATCATACTTGATAATCTACATAGGTGTGATAGTTGGGTAGGGTTGTATAAAGGTTCAATGCAATGCATCAAGTATATACTGAGACGTGGACTCTTAATTTAGTTGCACGCAAAACTTTAACCAGTATTTCTAAGTAAAAAAAGGGCCATAACTTGCATAAAATGCAGAATAGAGCTATCATACTTGATAATCTACACAGGTGTAATAGTTGGGTAGGGTTGTAGAAAGTTTCAATGCAATGCAGCAAGTAAATACTGAGATATGGACTCTTAATTTAGTAGCACGCAAAACTTTAACCAGAATTTCTAAGTAAAAAAAAGTGCCATAACTTGCCTAAAATGCAGGATAGAGTTATCTAACTTGTTAATCTACATAGGTGTAATAGTTGGGTAGGGTTGTATAAAGGTTCAATGCAATGCATCAAGTATATACTGAGATATGGACTCTTAATTTAGTTGCATGCAAAACTTTAACCAGAATTTCTAAGTAAAAAAAGGGCCATAACTTGCATAAAATGCAGGATAGAGTTATCTTAGATAATAATCTACACAGGTGTGATAGTTGGGTAGGGTTGTAGAAAGTTTCAATGCAATGCATCAAGTAAATACTGAGATATGGACTCTTAATTTAGTTGCACGCAAAACTTTAACCAGAATTTCTAAGTAAAAAAAGGGCCATAACTTGCATAAAATGCAGGATAGAGTTATCTAACTTGATAATCTACATAGGTGTGATAGTTGGGTAGTGCTGTATAAAGTTTCAATGCAATGCATCAATTAAATACTGAGATATGGACTCTTACTTTAGTTGCACGCAAAACTTTAACCAGAATTTCTAAGTAAAAAAGGGCCATAACTTGCATAAAATGCAGGATAGAGTTATCTAACTTGATAATCTACATTGGTGTGATAGTTTGGTAGGGTTGTAGAAAGTTTCAATGCAATACATGTAGTATTTAAGAACTTGCATGCAAAACCTTAACCAAAGTGTGACGTGGACGCCGACGCCGACGCCAGGGTGAGTAGTATAGCTCTCATATTCTTCGAATAGTCGAGCTAAAAAGGAAATTGGCATCATACTTTCAAGAGAAGATTATTAAAGTTTTCACTATATCCATAAAAGCCAAAACAGCCTCACCCCCTGGCAGCCATGTTTTTTTTAAAAATCAACATGGCGTCAAGGAACTTTATAGAAGGTCACTCAAGGAAGATTTCTACAAAATGAATTGAAAATCGTGTTCACTCTTTTGCAGATCAAGATTTTTCACTATAGCCATATAAGGCAAAACAGCGATGCCCCCTGCAGGCCATTTTTTTAAAACAAATCTCTAATGCTTGAAGGAATCTGGAATCAAGGAACATTTCTACAAAATTATTTGAAAATCCCCCAACCTATTTCAAAGGAGAAGAATCTTGAAGATTTTTTCTTTCCGTTGCCATGGACACCACAATTGTGTATGGATCCAAGAAATTTGAAGGAATTTAGGAAAGGATATTGAGTTGATGCTACCTATAAAGTTTAATCCAAATTGGCCCTGTGGTAACAGAGGAGAATTCGTTTAAAGCTGAAAGTTGACGTACAGGCGCAAGCAAGCCATACAGAAAATTCACCATAGCATAAGCTCCGCAAACTTTCAGCCAGTGGATCTAAACATCTCTATAAATAAAAATTTAATCATGGAATACAGTTGAATACATTGTGGCAAATAGAGAAATTACTCCTCACAATGTTTTCAAAATTCATCTGCTGTAGACATGTCAAAATGTGTCTATATGAGGAAAAGGATTAAACATGACTGAGCATCTTAATCTATCAGGCAATGGTAACAAGAGTGTTTGAAGGAACATGTTGTGTCGCCTGCTTGTAATCTCTCAATAAAACCAATCAAAGTCAAAGTGATCCTTAATGTCATTCTACCATAGATTCAACACAGAAATATATTTTTAATCACAATTAATGACAATTGTTAAACAAGAGGGCCATGATGGCCCTGGAATCGCTCACCTGATTTTTTTTTTCACTTTAGCTATATAAGCCCCGCCATCTGGCGGGCATAGTTTCCAACCAATCAACTTGGCTTTAAGGAATCTGATAGAGGGTCACCCTAGGAACATTTCTACAAAATTATTTGAAAATCGGCCTGACACTTTTGAAGGAGAAGATTTTTTAAGTTTTCACTATAGCAATAAAAGGCAAAATAGCCCCGCCCCCTGGCGGCCATGTTTTTTGACCAATCAACATGGCTTGAAGGAATCTGATAGAGGGTCATCCAAGGAACATTTCTACAAAATTATTTGAAAATCGGCTCGACACTTTTGGAGGAGAAGATTTTTTAAGTTTGCACTATAGCTATATAAGGCAAAAAAGCCCCGCCCCCCCCTGGCGGCCATGATTTTCGACCAATCAACATGGCTTGAAGGAATCTGATAGAGGGTCACCCAAGGAACATTTCTACAAATTTATTTGAAAATCGGCCTGACACTTTTGGAGAAGAAGATTTTTTAAGTTTGCACTATAGCCATATAAGGAAAAATAGCTCCGCCCCCCTGGCGGCCATGTTTTTCGACCAATCAACATGGCTTGAAGGAATCTGATAGAGGGTCACCCGAGGAACATTTCTACAAAATTATTTGAAAATCGGCCTGACACTTTCGGAGGAGAAGATTTTTTAAGTTTGCACTATAGCCATATAAGGAAAAATAGCCCCGCCCCCCCTGGCGGCCATGTTTTTCGACCAATCAACATGGCTTGAAGGAATCTGATAGAGGGTCACCCGAGGAACATTTCTACAAAATTATTTGAAAATCGGCCTGACACTTTCGGAGGAGAAGATTTTTTAAGAATTTTGAAGTTTTTTCATTTCGTTGCCATGGAAACCAGAATTATGCATGGATCCCGAAAATTTTAAGGAATTCTGGTGAGGACATTGAGAGGATGCTTTCTGTGAAGTTTCATCCTAGTTGACCCACTGGTTACAGAGGAGAAAATGTTGACGGACGACGGACGACTGACGACGGACGCCGGACAACGGACGCCGGACATAGGGCGATCACAATAACTCACCTTGAGCACTTCGTGCACAGGTGAGCTAAAAAGACAAATAAATTAAATGTAAGTTATAAAACAAGTGACAAACAGACAGACAGACAGACAGCCAAACAAACCACCAGACAGACAGACAGCCAGCAAGACAGCGAAACAGACAATAAGAGAAATAAATTATCCCAATCTGCCTCCGTACCGGCTAAGGCTTAATTCTTTCCCACATACAACAAATCTGCTGCAGATGAACATATCTCGGCAAAAATATGAAAAATCTTAAAATTATGGAAGCTGAATTATTGAATAGGGTAGAAAACATTGTGGCAGAAGGAGAAATTGCTGATTATGTGGATTTTTTCTTTTTTGTCACAGTGATTTCAAAAGTCCATAGAGGCTTCAGATAACATCTAAATGTGGGGAAGGGTGTACCTGATATCGGACTGAAGCTGCTGTTAGTTCCTCAATGTCGTCCTGTATGGTCAGTTCTCCTGTGGTAAGACACTCCACTAAACATTTGATGATGTCAAAGTCTTCATCTTTCAGATTGACTTGATTCGTCTTTGTTTCTATCATGTTACTGTTAAACATGGCTTTAAAATAATCACTCCCATTCACCAGTGTGGCCTTGTCACACTCTATAGATTGGCCATCTACATTCAGTGTTACTGTAGAGTTGTCTCCCATTTTAACCGTCTATTCAGATGCTGGACCTTTGTAAAAAAAGTCAAACAAAATCTGTCTAGTAGACTTCCATAATTTTAAGATTTTTCATATTTTTGCCGAGATATGTTCATCTGCAGCAGATTTGTTGTATGTGGGAAAGAATTAAGCCTTAGCCGGTACGGAGGCAGATTGGGATAATTTTGGGACTCTACGTATGTATATTTGTAAGGATTTAACCCTTTCCCTCATATGACAATTCTGCAGCAGATGACTTTGAATTATATTTTGTCAAAACATAGAAAATCTCCATAATTGAATGGATAACCTATGACAAAAAGTGGAAAACATTGTGGCAAAAGGAGAAATTGCACGTGTTGTGCAATTTCTTCTTTTGTCACTATGTTTTCAAAAAGCCGTCTAAAAACATGCAAGCAGCTCTTGGCAGCCATGTTTTTCAATGATCGTAAATTGATATATATATAACATGTAGTTTCTGGATGTGGAGCAGGGCTACAGATAACTTTTTTAGTGAATTGGGTTTTTAACCTTTTGTTTTTAAGACAATTGCTTATTTTTTTGAAATTTAACTTAACTTAACAGGCATAATTTTACCCCATCTTTTTTTTCAAATTGCTATTTTGTATTACTTGAAATCATCGTGACAAAGGGGGTCATAATGAGCAAAGTCCCCTTTTCTCACAATATTTCAATGTTGTTTAATTAATGCTTCTAATTATTGGCAAATTTATATACTTGGGGGATCCCTCATTCATCCAGACACTTTTTAAATTTAGCTTTGCTCTAATCTGTATGCACAGTGTACATCTAAGATAATTATTTTTCTCTGTCACATCAACCCATAGATACATTTTGTTCCATTCAGATCTTGTTTAAATTAATGTTAATTATTTAAGCAACACAAATGTAAACAATTGCTTTATTTACTTTATATTTGCTTTTGAGTATTTATCATTTTAAAAAGAATTGCTTATTTGCACAATTCTTTTGCTTTTTTACTTAAATTCGCCCTGGTGGAGGCAAGAAATGCTAATACAGATTAATTTCTGTTCTCAAGTACAATCAAAGTTTGGTTCCCAAACAACCATACTCTTTAACAAGAGCTGTGGGAGGACAGCATGCTAGACTATTCCACCGCTTATTTGATTACTGAGATAATGGACTCTAATGTAGTTGCATGCTAAACATTAACCACAATGTCTTAAAGGGTGATAATTTGCATTATATGCAGGATCGAGTTATTTAACTTGATTATTTTCATAGGTGTGATAGTTGGGAAGGGTTGTATAACGTTTCAATGGAATGCATCAAGTAGTTACTAAGATATGGACTCTTAATGTAGTTGCACGCAAACCTTTAACCATAGGGCAACAATTTGCACCATATGCAACTAGTTCAAAGTTATTGCAAAAAATGGTGTTTTTTTTCCTTTAAAGGTCAAAGTGACCTTGACCTTTGACCTTATGATCCCATGACCTGTTTGAGTCAAGTGCTGATTATGACCATTACCCAAACTAAGTTTCAGGGTCATAGGCCTAAGCAATCAGTAGTTTTAAAGCAAGGAATGTTTCTGTATTGAAGGCCACAGTGAACTTGACCTTTGACTGATTGACTCCAAACTCTCTAGGCATCACCAACTTGCTATGATGTATGTCCATACCAAGTTTGAAGATCATAGGCCTAGGCGTATGTAAGTTATAAGGGTAAATGCTAGCTTTCACAAAAACTTTAACCATTAACATCAGTGACCTTTGACCTTTGACCTAGTAACTCCAAACTCTCTAGGCAAAACCAACTTGAAGATCACAGGCCTAAGTGTATGTTAGTTATAAGGGTAAATGCTAGCTTGCACAAAAACTTTAACCATGAACTATTTCCATATAGAAGGTCACAGTGACCTTGACCTTTGACCTACTGACTCCAAAGTTTATAGGCATCACCAACTCGCTATGAAGAATGTCCATACAAAGTTTAAAGACCATAGGCCTAGGCGTATGTTAGTTATAAGGGTAAATGCTAGCTTGCACAACAACTTTAACCATGAACTGTTTCTATATAGAAAGTGACATTGAGATTGACCTTTGACCTACTGACTCCAAACTGTGTAGGCATCACCAACTTGCTATGAAGTATGTCCATACCAAGTTTGAAGATAATTGGCCTAGGCGTATGTAAGTTAGAAGGGTAAATGCTAGCTTGCACAAAAACTTTAACCAACGGCGACGGCGACGCCGTGGTGACTACAATAGCTCCCCTTATTCTTCGAATAGTCTATACTGTATGGACTGTATTGTATAATTATCCCATACCCACCTGCAGACACATTTTGACTCATCTGTAGCAGACTTCTTTTAAAAACATTGTGAAACAGGAGAAATTGCTAATAATCATAATGAGCAAATTCTTCCTTAGTGCCACACAGTTTTCAATTAAATTATTACATAATCATATTTTTGTTTAACCCTTTCCCTTATATAGACTCTTTCTGACGCCTCTGCAGCAGACGATATTCGAAAACATTATGACAAAATAAGAAATTGCTCAAACCGAGCGATTTCTCCTTTTGTCACTATGTTTTCAACTCTATTCAATTATTGTTTTTTCATTTAAAGGGAATCTCCAAACCTTTTGGGGGTATGTTTTCAAAGTTGTCTGCTGCAGAGATGTTGTACATGGGGGCAAGGGTTAAAGAAGTTCATCAATTTCCATTTCCATGTAAAAAGAACTGTTGTAATTACTTTTTTTTTAAATTTGGATACAACTGGGCCTTTAGTATTGAGGTGGCACATTTATAACAGTTGCAGTCGGTATATAGAAATAATGATAAAATTATAATTATAATTATAATTGTTAGTTTTGGGTACATTTTTGGAAAAATGGTTGATTTTTATTTATAAATGTGAAAAGTAAGGGAAACATTTAAATACCTAGCTTCCTCCGTCCAAGATTGCTTGAAAGGGAACATGCAATTTCGGACTTCCTCAAAAGGCTGCCTATTGTTTTGAGAATCTGAGAAATCATTCCATTTCAGACTAACCCACTGCATTTTTGTTGGGTGGTTTTTGGAGTGAGGGTAAAATACAGTCCTAGTCCAGGTTTCTGTACTAGGAATGCGATTTTTATTTCGACTGTTCGCATCCATATACAGTCAAGTAACCCTTAGCGGATCATAACCAATAGCGGATCACTTTAATGTTCAAGACACGCTAACTTATTTATTAGACAAAATTATTGTGTATAAATTGGCAGGTAAGTACTTTATGGTATTATTTAAATACACAATAAAAATTATGCTTGTCGGACTTCATCCGTATCATCTGAACGTCCGATGCAAGTGGTTACGTGACCCAGTTATTTCTACCTTGTTTTGAAGAGAGCATGTGTTTTTCGCGGCAACAGCTAGCGATCTTAATTATGTTAGTTATTTATTTTGACATTTTTTGAAAGACAAATACATACACCTATTGAAATGTAACCAATCATTCTCATTTGTCCTTGCATGTTTACACTGAAGCAATAATAGAATAGCTAGGTAAGTTACCATTAGCGGATCGCCACTTTGTTTCCATGACTGCATGAGTCTGAGGGATTTTCTCAAAATTTTATTTTCGACAATTTAGCAATTCCCAAAGATGCTAGCGATTAAATCGGAAAATCTATCAATGCAAATCTGCCGTTAGATAAAACATAATTTGTACAATAAGAGCAGAAGTTTTGACAGCTAAAATGTTGCTTGAGATGACCCCCCTGATATATCAGAAAGTATTGTGATCCCCTATTGCTACAAATTGATTCGTTAATGCATCAGTAACTGGTAAACAACGGTCTGTACAGCTGTTTCTGCACTAAAATTGAAAAAGTGTTTGTCAATTTAAACGAAAATGATTTTACTTGTGGACTATAAACAAACAAATTCCGAAACATTGATATGCACTACGTTGTTTTGTTACTGATCCGCTAAGGGTAACTTGACTGTATTACTAAATACAGTCCTCTCCCTTGAAGTCACTTTTCCAACATTGCGGCTGATAAGCGAGATTTTGGGAACTTCAAATAGAACAATGTGAAATATAAATAATTAGGACATATAATACAAGCAGTAATGATGGGTATAAATGGCACTAAAAGAGAAAGTACCGCGATAATACAACAACCCATCCAAACAAATACATTGTGCTGGCAGTCTTCACGAAATCTTTTGAAACCTGTCAGTCCGAAAGCTTATTTTTCATATATTTCCCTCTTTGTTCAACCAATTATTGCATGAAAATTTGTCAGTCCGAATGAATTTTTGTCAGTCAGGACTGAAGGACTTACGACTTTCGCGTAGTCTGTGCTGCATTGATACCTTGATACCTTGATGTTAGGTCATCATCTTAAGCCTAAGCTTATATTGACCTCTCTCAATCTTTTCTTTATATAAAACCGACATTTGTGCGCCTAAGATGGGTGAAATTTCTTGTCATTCCAATCTTCTTTGTTGAGCAGTGATTTAAACACATTTATTGAACTGGCATTTACAGTTTCACATGTAAGTTTGTTCCACAAGTTGACTGATCTTTGCGAAAATGTGTTGAAGCGTATATTATTGTGACTTTTCATTTTAATAAATTTTAAGTTATGACCTCTTAAACCGCCTGTTGATAGAGAAAACATATTGTCCCATTTAAGTTCATCCAGATTATGAATTGCAATATATCCTCCGTTTCAGTTTCATTTAAAAGATACAACGGTTTTTTTAAATATGAATAGTTCTACTAAATTTATCATAATATGTATTAATCATATTTTTTTCCCATTTCATCACACGAAGTCATACCTACTCTTTTGTCAGGTTGTTGTTTCGATTGTTTCGAACCAGAACAAGGATCCGTGATATAAACCGTTGATTCAACCGGTACCGGTGTTGAAGTGAGTTTTACACTTTGTGTCAATGGCACTTTACAAAAAATAAAATGTCAGGGAACCGTCTATATATTCCGGGTATCGAAGAGGTTGCCAAAACTCCTAAATATGACAAAGCGCCTCTTTCTGCACTAAATCCCTTCCGGGCTGCGTGTGGATATCATGACAGTCGTATGTTTAAAGAGCGTGCTAAGATTACTGCCACCCATGGAGCTTTCGTAGGTAAGAAAACAATAATGAAGGTCAAAACTTGACAACAAAATAACGGGGAACTATATATCTTGCTGTTTGCTGAATTTGACATTTCAAGAGAAGGCTGCTTTGAACACTTGAGAAAATATATAAGGCATTTGAAGAATGATGTTGATGCTGTGATATACAGAGTTGGAAAACATTGTACATGATAATTCTTTATCTTCCATGGGCAATTTCTCTATTTTCCTCAGTTTTCAAATTGTATTCTGCTGTAGAGGTGTTGACTTTTGAATGATTCAGGAAAGCGTTAACACTATCTGATCTAAAACTATCGACTTCTAAACTGAAGACATCTTAAGAAAAGTATCAATAATACTGCTAGTGTTGTTGGCGAATGAAAAAATGATAATAGCGACATAAACCATTATGGAACATGACGATAGCTGCTCATACCATCAGTGGCAACTCCAGTATTTTTTGCCATGACGTAGAAGGGAAAGGGAGACTAAGATGTTGCTTTTCTGGCGGCCACATATCATATTTATGTTGAGTTTAACGTTATAAGTTTAGTTATTGTTTTTTCTTTACTTTTATTCAATAATGTAATGTTAACAGAATCCTTTACGAATTTAAACCATTATGGGTCAACCATCCAGGCACTAAGTGTGATTTGTATTTATTCCTATACCCTATTTCTATCATTTACATTTGACCCCTTTTCTCTTGACTTTAAACGAAAGTCACAAAACCGCTCACTAGCCCTTATAGTTAAAAGTAGAGTCGTTTCGTAACCTCTCCGTTTTGTAACCGAATTTTTTTTGGCTGTCTCGTAACCGATACCGTTTCGTACCCGAAAACAAAATGGCTGTTTCGTAACCGAAAATAATTTGGTTGTTTCATACTCGAAAATAAATTGTCTCTCAATCCCTGTTCAAATAAAGGTAGATATTTCACATTTTTGTCAAACTGATTCCAAGCATTACCAAAACAAAGATCATCTAATAGGGATTTTACTCTCATAGCCCAGCATTTTTCATTGTTACTATTGTTCATTAAATATATTATACATACATGTAAAAGAGTTGTCACTGTCCATAATCTTTAACCAGAATTTTAAAACTCTTTCCTTACATATAACAGATAATGGGTATCGCCCCAGCTCCCCATATACGGCCATATTAGGTGTTTGTTGGCGAACACCAAGAATAGAATATGAAACAGATAGTTCATATTCTATTCGATATTTGTGGAAAAGTGGTAATTACACAGTATCACCCAATAGAGTGTATGTGCAATTCTCCTTTTCACACAATGTTTGTAGAATGATGTTTTAAAAATATGAAACAGATAGTTCATATTCTATTTGATATGTGGAAAAGTGGTAATTACACAATATCACCAAATAGAGTATATGTGTAATTCTCCTTTTCACACAATGTTTGTAAAATGATGGTTTAAAGATATGAAACAGATAGTTCATATTCGTGTACAAAACAGCCAATTTATTTTCGGTTACGAAACAGCCAATTTATTTTCGGGTACAAAACTGCCAATTTATTATCGGTTACGAAACAGCTAATTTGTTTTCGGGTACGAAATGGTATCGGTTACGAAAGCGCCAATTTGTTTTCGGTTACGAGAGGTTACGAAGCAGGTCACCCACCCAAGCATAAACTTGTCTTATCACTTCACAAACGTCTATATAAAACTAACCAAGAGACCCCCAAATCACCATACACTACTTATATAGTTTTTAACTGATTGCAGGACTCTTCCCAGTTTCATTTTTTGATGCTATTGTGAATGGTTATGCTAGCAACAAACTGATGGTACATGGTCAAGCAAGATTCCTGATGACATCCGCCATCTACGGTGCCATTGGAGGTAAACCAATTTTAATCCTTTCCCACAAACATACGCTTTCTGACACCTCTGAAGCAGGCGACTTTTGAAATTATTGTAGCAAAAGAAGAAATAAATATGAGCAATTTCTCCTGGTGTCACAATGTTTTCAAATCTATCTGATATTTAAACTTTGATTTATAGAGGTAAAACTTTCATTTATAGATTTTCAATAATTATGTCAAGGTGTTTTCAAAGTTGTCTGTTATAGATTGTTTGTTTGTTGGAAAAGATCAAACTCTTTTTTTTAATTGACAATTTATGTTATCTTCTATTTAAATCTGATATAACCGAAATACTGCTGACTACCATGTCAGTAGTGTTTTATTTTGAAATTTCTATCAAAACATTCAGTCCTACAATGTACACAAGTTTTTTCACATTTTGAGAGGAGTCTTGGAAAATTTTAATGAGTCTAGTACTCAGGACAATAAAATCTAACACTGTTGTCATATTTTAAAACAACCTGTTTTTTGCAGTGCAGCATAGATTATGTTCTTCTGGTTCCTCACTTTTCAATGAACAATCTGGAGAATGGTTATTAAGAAGTCATGACCATGGGATAACTATGATTTGTCAACATGCATCAGTCGACATTAACCCCCCTTTACCACTAATGACAAATCTGCAGCAATGCAATGTTTTCAACTTTATACAATAATTTTAGTTTCATTGACTTTTACATACTATTGCCTAAATGTTTTTAAAGGCATCAGCAACATATTTTGTATGTGGTAAAGCATAATGGAACTAGTATAAGCCTAATTGTAATTGTTAGTTATCTTTACTTAAAGCTGCTTCTGGCCTATCCTACATGAGTGGTGTAAAATTGGCCAGCTATGTACGTGGTGACAAAGATGATTGGGCAAACCACATGTTCGGAGGGTTTTGTTTAACAGTTCCAACAGCCATGTATAGTGAGTATTGCTCTTTTTACACTTTCATGATGAATTTTTAGCTCACCTGAGCTTTGCTCAAGGTGAGTTATTGTGATCGCCTTTTGTCCGGCGTCCGGCGTGCGTCGTTTGTCGTGCGTCAACTTCTTCTCCTCAGTAACTAGCGGGTCAATTGGGATGAAACTTCACAGAAAGCATCCTTTCAATGACCTCACCAGATTTCCTTCAAATTTTTGGGATCCATGCAGAATTCTGGTTTCCATGGCAACGAAATGAAAAAAACTTCAAAATTCTTCTTCTCCCAAACTGGTTGGCAGATTTTCAAATACTTTTGTAGAAATGTTCCTTGGATGACCCTCTATGAGATTCCTTTAAGCCATGTTGATTGGTCAAAAAACATGGCCGCCAGGGGGGGCGGGGCTATTTTGCCTTATATGGCTATAGTGAAAACTTAAAAAATCTTCTCCTCCGAAAGTGTCAGGCCTATTTTCAAATAATTTTGTAGAAATGTTCCTTGGATGACCCTCTATCAGATTCCTTCAAGCCATGTTGATTGGTCGAAAAACATGGCCGCCAGAGGGGTGGGGCTATTTTGCCTTATATGGCTATAGTTAAAACTTAAAAAATCTTCTCCTCCGAAAGTGTCTGGCCGATTTTCAAATAATTTTGTAGAAATGTTCCTTAAGTGACCCTGGGTCTTTACACAAAAGTGTTACCAAAGGGTTAGAAATATCACAGAGGACGAGATAATGAGGAGTAAACTGGTCTTTTCCCAAAAATATCTCTTATAAATCAACCACTTCCTTTGTTGTGGGTACTCAAAATAATTGTCTTAGTAAGACTATTCTTTTGACTACCCACCACATAGGGTTTAAGTGTGAAATAAGGATTTTAGAACAGTGAGGAAATAATAGTTTTACTTACTGATATTCTTTCATCCTTCCGTTATTTGTAACAGAATCCACTGTGGTCGAGTGGTTAGCGTCAGGGATTTAAAACCAGATGTCCCAGGTTCGACCCCCAGTTGCAGCACTATGGTCATGGTGAAGTGCCCTTGGGCAAGGCCCATTTTCTAGCCTAGTACTGGTTTGTTTACCCAGAGATCATGAATAAGTGAACTGTCGCAGTGATATAACTGAAATAATGTTTAAAGCGGCGTAAAACCCCAATAAAACAAACAAACATAACAGAGTTATTTCCCTTTCACTTGAAAATTGTGAAAATTCCATGTTTCAAATAATTTTCTTTGCAATGCATGCATATATATATTTCAATGGTGAGTGGTTGTATTATAATAAGATATGGCTCAAGTTCAAATTTTGTTCCCTTTTTATATGCCCGTTTTTTCAATGGATCGTATTATAGTTTGGTGGGCGGGCGGCGTCCAGTATGTTGTCAGCTCAATAACTTTAGAAGCCTTTGTCCATTCATTACCAAATTTTGTCAGAATGTGTATTGAAATAATATCTTGGACAAATTGAAATAATATCTTGGACAAATTCGATAACTAGCCATATTGCTTTAGTCAATCGAGAGTTATTGCCCTTTAATTACAGTAATTACCTAAAATTAGTCTTGTCAGCTCAATAACTTTAGAAGCCTTTGTCCAATCATCACCAAATTTGGTCAGAATGTGTATTGGCATAATATCTCGGACAAGAGCAATAACTAGCAATATTGCTTTATTCAATTGAGAGTTATCGCTCTTTAATTATAGAAATTACCTAAAATTGGTCTTGTCAGCTCAATAACTTTAGAAGCCTTTGTCCATTCATCACCAAATTTGGTGACAATGTGTATTGGCATAATATCTCGGACAAGTTCGATAACTAGCCATATTGCTCCAGTCGATAGTGAGTTATTGCCCTTTAATTATAGAAATTACCTAAAATTGGTCTTGTCAGCTAAATAACTTGTGAAGCCTTTATTCGATCATCACCAAATTTAGACAATATGTTGATGGGCAGAATATCTTGGTCAGGTTTGATAACTTACAACGTTATCTTGTCACTACACAATTATGTCCCTCGAAATGGCCAAAACTACACTAACAGTGTCCGCTCTCTAAGTTTTGCCGACGTACAACCAATTATCACTATACTTGGTCTCAACAATTTATGATTTGTCTGCTGGCAGGGATGGGAGATAAACCCTGATGCATTTAACTCGACATACGCTTTATGTAGCCTCCACAGCAGATAACATGAAAACGTTGGGACAAAAATAGAAATTGCTTAATATAATTAAACTCTTATTTATGGACATTTTTCATTTTTTTTACCCATATGTTTTCACACTCGCCTGCTGTATATTTGCTGTATGTAGGACAGATTTAAAACATCTGTAGCAAATGCATACATTGTTCACGATGAGGAATTTCTCCACTAACCTCAATATTTTTTACTGTATACTTTTAATTATGGAGATTTTTGCTATTTTGCCTAGATGATTTAACTTAGTCATATGTTGCAGTGTATGTAGACAGGGGGAGGGGGTTTATTGTTGTTCTGACATACATGACTGTATTTCTAGTTCTTGATTATTGATTTTCCAGAACTCTCACCGAGGATATTTTTCATTGGTGGAACGTATGCAGGAGTAATTATGACCGTTGCCAAGATAGCATATCAAGGCGAGCATAAACTTATGAATTGGGAATCTAGCCCTACACGAGTAACAACATGTATTTATCCAGAAATGTACATCAGATCTGTACTACCACCATTACCCAAAGAGGAGGAGAGAAGGAAGGCCTTTGAATATCAAAAGAAAGACTTTTAGAATAACCACAGTTATATAAGACACTTTAACCTTTATCTTATACAGACATTTTGACGCCTCTAAAGCAGACAGCTATTGAAAATGTATTGTATTTGGGGAAGGAATAAAGCATGTTCTTGAAATAATATGGGGAATATTTCCTTTTACCAGTAATGGACCTGTAATGGTAATTGTGAAAAAGATGTAATATAAAGATTCAATATTTGGAAAAAACTTAATAGTACAAGGCATGAACTTATAATGCTGTAAATTAAAGATTAAGCCTGCCAACATATAGAGACATTTTAATAAATATTTTTACAGCAGTTGACTTGAAAACATGTCAAAATGAGAAATTGCTCATTGCACTGTTCAGAAACTGACCTTGATCAGGTGAGAAATATGTTTATATTGTGACTTCAATTGGAACTGAATAAGGTATGTGAACATGTAGATGTTGAGAATAAAATCGGTTGTTTGACATTAATTCTGACTATCTATATTTCCATGATGCAAACGTTTTTAGCTTTAACCCTTTCCCTCATATAGACGCTTTCTGACGCCTCTGCAGCAGACAGCTTTTTGAAAACATAGTGACAAAAAAAGAAATTGCACAAAATGTGCAATTTCTCCTTTTGCCACAATGTTTTCCACTTTTTGTCATAGGTTATCCATTCAATTATGGATATTTTCTATGTTTTGACAAAATATGTTCAAAGTCGTCTGCTGCAGAATTGTCGTATGAGGGAAAGGGTTAAGCTCTTTTGAGCTTGAAGTCTTGCAAAAATAGGTAAAATCACCTGGGGCCAATGTCTTGGGAATAGAGAGCTTTAGGGAGGACTTTGACCTTCTCTGACTGCATCAATATGACCTTGTGAACTAGTGCATTACCAAGCAAAATTATAATGTACTTTAGCCCTTTCTTAAAAACCAACAAATATGCAGCAGAAGACTTAACCCTTTCCCTCATATATACGCTTTCTAACGCCTCTGCAACAGACAGCTTTTTGAAAACATAGTAACAAAAGAAGAAATTACACAAAACGTGCAATTTCTCCTTTTGTCACAATGTTTTCCACTTTTAGTCATAGGTTATCCATTCAATTATAGAGATTATCCATTATTTGACAAAATATGTTCAAAGTCGTCTGCTGCAGAATTGTCGTATGAGGGAAAGGGTTAAAATCCTCTTGACAAAAAATCTCTGTAAGTCGGCGTCCATGTATTATACATGTAATTGAAAACATTGCGCCAAAACCCGTAAATTTCATCTAGAAATATTGTAAACGTTAAGTACATTTTTATCGAATACGCCTCATAAGTCACTTTATGTGATAGGTATAATAGCTCATGAGTGTTATTATGTCTCCCCCTGTATACAGGGGAGATATATTGTTTTTCTCCTTGGGGTCTGTCTGTCCATCCACATGAGAGAGTACTTGTGGGGTGCGTGTTTTTTCCTAAAGCCCACTCACCACCTTTATAAAGACACTTAGATAAATAGTTTTATTTTATTTTTTATAACAGGTATCTCATTTGCATATTAAAATTATTCATTCCGTAAAAGGGGGTTAATTACGGAATGAATTGCATACTTGTGGGGTGCATACTTGTGGGGTGCACCCCACAAGTAAAATATCAAACAAAATAACCCCACAAGTACTCTCCCATGAGTTTGTCCGTCTGTCTGTCCCAAATCATGTCCACTCCATATCTCCAAGACGGCTTGAAGGATTTTCATGAAACTTGGGTCAAATGTTCACCTCATCAAGGTGATGTGCAGAACCCATGTCTCGACTGTCTGTCTGTCTGTCAGTCTGTCTGTCCCAAATTGTGTCTGCTCCATATCTCCAAGACGGCTTCAAGGATTTTCATGAAACTTTGGTCACATGTTCACCTCATCAAGGCGATGTGCAGAACCCATGTCTCGACTGTCTGTCCGTCTGTCCCAAACCGTGTCAGCTCCATATCTCCAAGACGGCTTGAAGGATTTTCATGAAACTTGGGTCACATGTTCACCTCATTAAGGCGATGTGCAGAACCCATGTCTCGACTGTCTGTCTGTCCGTCCCAAATCGTGTCCGCTCCATATCTCCAAGACGGCTTGAAGGATTTTCATGAAACTTGGGTCACATGTTCACCTCATCAAGGCGATGTGCAGAACCCATGTCTCGACTGTCTGTCTGTCCGCCTGTCTATCCCAAATCGTGTCCGCTCCATATCTCCAAGACGGCTTGAAGGATTTTCATGAAACTTGGGTCACATGTTCACCTCATCAAGGCGATGTGCAGAACCCATGTCTCGACTGTCTGTCTGTCTGTCCCAAATCGTGTCCGCTCCATATCTCCAAGACGGCTTGAAGGATTTTCATGAAACTTGGGTCACATGTTCACCTCATCAAGGCGATGTGCAGAACCCATTGTCTGCTTTATAGGTTGGAATGTTTTGAGAGATTTTGACAGATATTTGAGGGGGAGACATCTGTTTTTTGCAAAAACAATTCTAGTTTATTATTACTTTTAATAAGCTTAGCTGAATATGACCTCGGCATAATTATTTGTGGCATTGTTATACGGTTTACGGACGAAATTAAAGGTATTTTCCAAAAGTAGTTCCGTGAACTGGTCATGTGATCAATAGCAGTTATTGGAAAATAAACGCAATTCCTTTTTAGTCACGTGACTGGTTTTGAACCAATCAAAACGAGCGATTCACAGTGCTTTTGAAGGGTCTATGTCTACTTTATAGCGTTATGGGTTATGTTCATACACAACTTTTCTACATGGTCTATGTCTACTTTATAGCATTATGGGTTATGTTCATACACAACTTTTCTGCAGGGTCTATGTCTACTTTATAGCGTTATGGGTTATGTTCATACACAACTTTTCTGCAGGGTCTATGTCTACTTTATAGCGTTATGGGTTATGTTCATACACAACTTTTCTACAGCGTCTATGTCTACTTTACAGAGTTATGGGTTAAGTTCATACACAACTTTTCTGCAGGGCCTATGTTTACTTCATAGAGTTATGGGTTAAGTTTATACACAACTTTCCGACAATTTCTTTCTCTACTTCATAGCGTTATGGGGAATGTTCACTCACAACTTTTCTACAGCGTCTTTGTCTACATCATAGCATTAAATGTTATGTCTTCACAACAATTCTACAGCGTCTGTGTCTACTTCATAGTGTTATATGTTTTGTTCGTTCACAACATGCATACAATGTCTATGTCTACTTCATAGCATTATTGGTTAGTTAATATAAACCTTTCGTAAAATGTCTATGTCCACTTCATAGCGATATTGGTTATTTTCATCCACAACATTTATATAGTGTTTATCTCTATGTCATAGAATTATAGGTTATGTTCATTCACAACATTCCTACAACGTCTATGTCTACTTCATAGCGTTATTGGTTATGTTCATTCACAACTTTCGTACAACGTCTATGTCTACTTCATAGCGTTATTGGTTATGTTAATACACAACTTTGCTACAACGTCTATCTCTACTTCATAGCGTTGTAGGTTATGTTAATACACAACTTTCTTACAACGTCTATGTCTACTTCATAGCATTATAGGTTATGTTAATAATCAACTTTCGTACAACGTCTATGTCTATTTCATAGTGTTATTGGTTATGTTCATTCGCAACATTCTTACAACGTCTATGTCTACTTCAAAGCGTTATTAGTAATAATAATACACAACTTTTGTACAACGTCTATGTCTACTTCATAGCATTATAGGTTATGTTAATAATCAACTTTCGTACAACGTCTATGTCTATTTCATAGCGTTATTGGTTATGTTCATTCGCAACATTCTTACAACGTCTATGTCTACTTCATGGCGTTATAGGTAATGTTCATTTGCAACATTCCTACAACGTTTATCTCTACTTCATAGTGAATTAGTAATGTTAATACACAACTTTCGTACAACGTCTGTGTCTACTTCATAGCGTTATAGGTTATGTTAATACACAACTTTCGTTCAATGTCTATGTCTACTTCATAGCGTTCTTAGTAATGTTAATACATAACTTTCGTTCAATGTCTATATAGGTTATGTTCATTCACAACATTCCTACAACGTCTATCTCTACTTCATAGCATTATTTGTTATGTTCATTCTGAACATTCCTACAATGTCTATCTCTACTTCATAGCGTTATAGGGTATGTTCATTCGCAACATTCCTACAACGTTTATCTCTACTTCATAGCGTTATTAGTAATGTTAATACACTTTCGTACAACGTCTATGTCTACTTCATAGCATTATAGGTTATGTTAATACACAAATTTCCTACAATGTCTGTGTCTTCTTCGTAGCCTTATTAGTAATGTTAACCCTTTCCCTCATATAGACACTTTCTGACTCCTCTACAGCAGACAGCTTTTTGAAAACATAGTGACAAAAGAAGAAATTGCTCAAAATGAGCAATTTCTCCTTTTGCCACAATGTTTTCCGCTTTAAGTCATAGGTTATCCATTCAATAATAGAGATTTTCTATTTTGTCAAAATATGTTCAAAGTCGTCTGCTGCAGATTTGTTGTATGTAGGAAAGGGTTAATACACAACATTCGTAAAACGTCTATCTCTACTTCATAGCATTATTAGTAATGTTAATACACAACTTTCGTTCAATGTCTATGTCTACTTCATAGCGTTATTAGTTTTGTTCATTCACAACTTTCATTCAACGTCTATGTCTACTTCATAGCGTTATTAGTTATGTTCATTCACAACATTCCTACAACGTCTATCTTTACTTCATAGCGTTATTAGTAATGTTAATACACAACATTCCTACAACGTCTATCTTTACTTCATAGCGTTATAGGTTATGTTCATTCACAACATTCCTACAACGTCTATCTCTACTTCATAGCATTATAGGTTATGTTCATTCACAACATTCTTACAACGTCTATCTCTACTTCATAGCGTTATTAGTAATGTTAAAACATAACATTCCTACAACATCTATCTCTACTTCATAGCGTTATTAGTAATGTTAATACACAACTTTCATTCAACGTCTATGTCTACTTCATAGCGTTATTAGTTATGTTCATTCACAACATTCCTACAACGTCTATCTTAACTTCATAGCATTATAGGTAATGTTCATTCACAACCTTCCTACAACGTCTATGTCTACTTCATAGCGTTATTAGTTATGTTCATTCACAACCTTCCTACAACGTCTATCTCTACTTCATAGCGTTATAGGTTATGTTCATTCACAACCTTCGTAAAACGTCTATCTCTACTTCATGGAGAATACACAACTTTCGTACAATGTCTATGTCTACTTCATAGCGTTAATACACAACTTTCGTACAAAGTCTATATAGGTTATGTTCATTCATAACATTCCTACAACGTCTATCTCTACGTCATAGCGTTATTAGTTATGTTCATTCACAACATTCCTACAACGTCTATCTCTACTTCATAGCGTTATTGGTTATGTTCATTCACAACATTCCTACAACGTCTATCGCTACTTCATAGCGTTATTAGTTATGTTCATTCACAACATTCCTACAACGTCTATGTCTACTTCATAGCGTTATTAGTAATGTTAATACACAACTTTCGTACAACGTCTGTGTCTACTTCATAGCTTTATTAGTAATGTTAATACACAACTTTCATACAACGTCTATTTCTACTTCATAACGTTATTGGTTATGTTCATTCGCAACATTCTTACAACGTCTATGTCTACTTCATAGCGTTATTAGTTATGTTCATTCGCAACATTCCTACAACGTTTATTTCTACTTCATAGCGTAATTAGTAATGTTAATACACAACTTTCGTACAACGTCTGTGTCTACTTCATAACGTTATTAGTAATGTTAATACACAACTTTCATTCAACGTCTATGTCTACTTCATAGCGTTATTAGTTATGTTCATTCGCAACATTCCTGCAACGTTTATCTCTACTTCATAGCGTTATTAGTAATGTTAATACACAGCTTTCGTACAACGTCTGTGTCTACTTCATAACGTTATTGGTTATGTTCATTCGCAATATTCTTACAACGTCTATGTCTACTTCATAGCGTTATTAGTTATGTTCATTAGCAACATTCCTACAACGTTTATCTCCACTTCAAAAAATAGAAAATATCTACAATTGAATGGATAACCTATGACTTAAAGTGGAAAACATTGTGTCAAAGAAGAAATTGCTCGTTTTGAGCGATTTCTTCTTTTGTCACTATGTTTTCAAAAAGCCGTCTGCTGCAGATGCGTCAGAAAGCGTCTATGTGAGGGAAAGGGTTAATACACAACTTTCGTACAACGTCTATCTCTACTTCATAGCATTATAGGTCATGTTAAATCACAACTTTCGTACAACGTCTATCTCTACTTCATAACGTTATTAGTAATGTTAATACGCAACTTTCGTACAATGTCTATGTCTACTTCATAGCGTTACACAACTTTCGTTCAATGTCTATGTCTACTTCATAGCGTTTACACAACTTTCGTTCAATGTCTATGTCTACTTCATAGCGTTTACACAACTTTCGTTCAATGTCTATGTCTACTTCATAGCGTTTACACAACTTTCGTTCAACATCTATGTCTACTTCATAGCGTTATTATGTCTCCCCCATTACATGGGGGTGACATATTGTTTTTGCCCGTTCCGTCCGTCCTTCCGTCCTTCCGTCTGTCACACTTGTTTCCCCTCAATAACTGAAGATCGCTTGGGCGTAGGAACTTCATACTTGGTATGCTGGTTGGTCATGACCAGTAGCTGACCCCTATTGATTTTGATAACAGAAGGTCAAAGGTCAAGGTCATGGTGACCTTGTGAGGTAACAAATGGTTTCCGCTCAATAACTGAAGAACGCTTTGGCTGAGGAACTCCATACTTGGTATGCAGGTTGGCCATGCCTAGTAGAAGACCCCTATTGATTTTGAGGTCAGTACGTCTAAGGTCAAGGTCACAGTGACCATGAGCTTGAAAGGTCACAGTGACAATGAGCTGATAAATAGTTTTTGCTTGGGCCCAGGAACTTCATACTTGATGTGCAGGTTGGTCACCACCAGCACATGACCCCTATTAATTTTAAGGTCACTAGGTCAAAGGTCAAGGCCACAGTGGTCAAGGTCACATCCATCACACTTGTTTCCGCTCAATAACTGAAGAACGCTTGGGCATAGGATCTTCATACTTGGTATGCAAGTTGGTCATGACCAGTAGATGACTCCTATTGATTTTGATGTCAGAAGGTCAAGGTCATGGTGACCTTGTGAGGTAAAAAATGGTTTCCGCTCAATAACTGAAGAACGCTAGGGCCGAGGAACTCCATACTTTGTATGCAGGTTGGCCATGCCCAGTAGAAGACCTTATTAATTTTGAGGTCAAAGTCAAGGTCACAGTGACCTTGAGCTGAAAGGTCACAGTGACAATGAGCTGAAACATTGTTTTTGCTTAATAACTGTAGAATGCTTTGGCCATGGAAGTTAATACTTGGTGTGCAGGTTGGTCACCACCAGTAGATGACCCCTATTGATTTTGAGGTCACTAGCTTGAAGGTCAAGGTCATGGTAACCTTCAGCTGAAAAATGGTTTCCTCTCAATAACTAAAGAATGCTTATGTTGAGGAACTTCATACCTGGTGTGCAGGTTGGTCCTAACCAGTAAATGACCTTTATTGAATTTGTTTGATTTTGAGGTCAAATGTCAAAGGTCACGGTAACCTTCAGCTGAAAAATGTGTTTTACTCAATAACTCAAGAACGTTTATACCCAGGAACTTCATACTTGGTGTGCAGCTTGGTCCTAACCTGTAGATGACCCCTATTGATTTTGATGTCAGTAGGTCAAAGGTCAAGGTCGCGGTGACCTTTGGCTGAAAAATGGTTTCCGCTCAATAACTGAAGATTACTTGGTGTGCAGGTTGGTCACCAGCAGCAAATGACCCCTATTGATTTTGAGGTCACTAGGTCAAAGACCAAGCTCATGGTAACCCTCAGCTGAAAAATGGTTTCCGCTCAATAACTGAGGATTGTCACTGTTGCTTCATCTCCAGTCCAAAACTAAAGAATTCATCTCCATCATTTATTTTCCTCCCCTACGACCACACAAAATGGGGAGACAAGCGCTTTTTCAAAAAAGCAATCTCTAGTTAGTAATGTTAATACACAACTTTCGTTCAATGTCTATGTCTACTTCATAGCGTTATTAGTTATGTTCATTCACACCATTCGTACAACGTCTATCTCTACTTCATAGCGTTATTAGTAATGTTAATACACAACATTCCTACAACATCTATCTCTACTTCATAGCGTTATTGGTTATGTTCATTCACAACATTCCTACAACATCTATCTCTACTTCATAGCGTTATTGGTTATGTTCATTCACAACATTCCTACAACATCTATCTCTACTTCATAGCGTTATTGGTTATGTTCATTTACAACATTCCTACAACGTTTATCTCTACTTCATAGCGTTATTAGTTATGTTCATTCACAACATTCCTACAACGTCTATCTCTACTTCATAGCGTTATTGGTTATGTTCATTCACAACATTCCTACAACATCTATCTCTACTTCATAGCGTTATTGGTTATGTTCATTCACAACATTCCTACAACATCTATCTTTACTTCATAGCGTTATTGGTTATGTGCATTCACAACATTCCTACAACATCTATCTTTACTTCATAGCGTTATTGGTTATGTTCATTCACAACATTCCTACAATATCTATCTCTACTTCATAGCGTTATTGGTTATGTTCATTCACAACATTCCTACAACATCTATCTTTACTTCATAGCGTTATTGGTTATGTGCATTCACAACATTCCTACAACCACGCAAACTGTTAGTCAGAATTTATTATAACACTTTACCACATACAACAAATCTGCAGACGACTTTGTAAACATCTAGGAAATATTATTGGAAATCTAAATAAACAACGGTACAAGAGAAAGTTGATGCAACGCATCAATGTCGCCGGATATCCATAGTGCAGTTATGCATAACACTAACATTATAGTAGTTGAATAAACAGTTATCAACTGAGGGGCATATTGGAACATCAGGGGTGGGGTCAAGTGAAAATGTATCATAACTTGCATTGTTTTGTCAACGAAGTGAATGATAATTGAAGCCTTTCATTGTTTATGATCAATCTCCATTCCAAAGTAGGTTGACCATACACACAACTAATTATTGATCATAAACAGTAATGGAAATGAGTAATCTTGCCAATCATTAGTCTTAGTATGTATACAGTGCTTTCATTAAGGAATAATTATAAGATTTGTGAATTCCACATACACTTTTCAAGATGTTTGTCAGAATATTTGAATTTTATTATTTTTCAATAAAACCACAAAACAGACAATTTAGGATTTGCATGCAATAACACGTCATTTTACCTTTCCTCTTTTAAAGTCAACAGTGGACACCTTTGCAGCAATCTACTTTTAAAACAATGAGATAAGGGTTAAATCGCTGAAGACATGAGTTTTCTCTTTTTCTCAAAATGATATTAGCTTAGAATTCTAATTATATCATACTTTAACAAATGTTGAAATGTAGTCCAATATTTATAAATTAGACCACCTTCGAAATATAATAATAACTAAACAGTTAAATCTCATTGAAATTGTTGTATAATTTAAACTTAATTTCGAACATAAACTTAGCCCTACAACATGTTAATTTATTTTAATTCTTTCCTTCCTTTTTTTCAACAAACTACTCATGTATTATGATGAGCGCCCTTGTGTCAATTATGCATCATAACAATATGCAGATCGGAAGCAATATGCCTTTAGGGAATTAAATGACACATTTATAATTGTCATGGACGAAATAATTTTGTACGAAAGACCCGATTCTTTCTTATTCGCAGAGGTGTCGTTCTTGAAACTCTCTTTATAGGCAGAGAGTATTCGTTCAAAGTCATTTTTCCATTAAAACCAGTTTTATCTCGGTTTGTTCTTTTCTTCATTTGTTTCGAACCAAATAAACATTTTAAATCACCTATAATTTACTATTTGTAAGTGAGTGTAAAGAGCGGCTCTCTGCAAAGGAGATTGATCTACGCAGTTGGTATTCGCGAGTCACGCAGGTGCGCGTAAGTAAACAAATTAGACTGCGACGTAAAGGTTTGTAGTTATCGACTTTTGATTACATGTAGTAGTGTAAAATAAAGTATACCAGTCTAGCTAATAGGGACTGTTTTGTCTTCGTAAATAAAACAAAAAAACATAAATGCGAGTCATAATAAAGAAACTGAAAATACCTAAAACATCGGAATATTTATTTCATTTTAGATGTGTCATTACTTAGTGTTTTTAAACAAACACAATTGTAATATGTTCAAGACATCTAAATGTGTTTCTTTCTAATAACAAGAGAAAGTTGATGCAAGGCATCAGTGTCGCCGGAAAAGACTGCATTGATTTATTTATGTATTCTTGACTTTCCTTAGTCTATTCAATCATTAGGAACGCAGTAATGAAAACATTTGCTTGTAAATTTTATATACATACCTATACATTAGGGTATCTATAAAAAATTAACGAAATGTGTACACATTTATCTGGCTTAAATTAAATTTTGCTGTTGTTACTTATTTAAATAATAGTATTCATTCATATAATTTCAATGTTTGTCAATCTTATTCGAATCACAAGGTAAATATCCTGGTATTGCTTTAAAGGGAGGTAATTTGAAGAAAACAAAAGTCTTCAAAAGGAGAAATATATCAGCATTACCGTCTACAGTTTAAATTGTTCTATTGTTAGTGGATTTAAAAATGTTCTTTTTTTCTTATTTCTACATGTACAACGAAATATTGCGGCTTCTCTTTGACGCTTTGCGTCAAACATTCGTCTTGTACTTGTCTAAAATAAAATAATATCACTCGCTTTTTCATATCGAAATGCGCATGCGCGAAAATCGATGTTAAAGGTCACGAAACTACACAACAGAATAGGGTCTATATTTAGCTTAGAAACAGTTCCTACTTTAGATATTCATGGATTAACATTATTAAATGAATTCTACACAAATCAAGACATCTCTTTGAACATGAAAACAACATTTAGTAAGTTAAAATTGCTATTAAAAGGAGAATCCGAAATTGACCTCAATGATGACACATAAGAGTCTGCATTAGGGGGTGTTGGTTCACGTCTTGAAGGGACCACTTTTGTCTTCGTAAATAAGACAAAAAACTTAAATGCGAGTGAAATAAAAAAAACTGCAAACATTAAAAAATCGGAATATTTATTTCATTTTAGATGTGTCATTTATTAGTGTTCGTAAACAACCACAATTGTAATATGTTCAAATCATCTAGATTTGTTTCTTTCTAATAATAAGCCGCCCTCCCATGTGATTTCCGAAAAGCTATTAAAAATAGAAGTCGCGGGCTTCTGCCCGGCGACTAATAATCCCCCCTCCCATGTGATTTCAGAAAACCTATTAAAAATAGAAGTCGCGGGCTTCTGCCCGGCGACTAATAATTACTGATAAATGTTGAAAACCGTAGCAAGAGGAGAAATTGCTCGTTTGGAGCAGTATCAAATTTTGTTATACTATTTTCAAAAGTAGTCTGTTTGCAAAGGCGTCAGAAGGAAAGGGTTAATATTCTTAAACTGCAGAAGGGTAAAAGGCTGACATTTTTTTCTGATCCCGAGGTCAAAATATTTTTCAAGACCAGTTTCCCTAATTCCAGCACTTTCAAATCGTTTGCTACAGAGACGTAACAAGTAGTTTGCATCGGGAAAATGTTCACCTTTGACACGGTGTAGAAACATTGCGATAAGATAAGGTTGCTATCCTATTTGGGTAGTAATACTTAACCCCATTATCGACACTCTTCCAAATTAATTATAAAAAGAAATATCAAAAATACAAAACCAAACCCCCAAAACGAACAGAAAATACATTTTATAAACATATTTCAGGCAATGTAAAATATCGTGGAAAAGAGGAAGTGAATCATTTCGGGCGATCTCTTCATCTTATACACAATATTTTACAAAGTACTCTTCTACAGCGTGTCTAGATTCAAATATATCATGGAAAGGGTTCGCTTTTGTAACATTTCTGACCACAGGGTTAACCCTTTCCCTCATACGACAATTCTGCAGCAGACGACTTTGAACGTATTTTGTCAAAACATAGAAAATCTCCATAATTGAATGGATAACCTATGACAAAAAGTGGAAAACATTGTGGCAAGAGGAGAAATTGCACGTTTTGTGCAATTTCTTCTTTTGTCACTATGTTTTCAAAAAGCCGTCTGCTGCAGAGGCGTCAGAAAGCGTCTATATGAGGGAAAGGGTTAAGCTGTTAACTAAGCAGGTCAAAGTTTGTCTGCACGTTTAATCATTGGAAACCGTTCTAATCCTGGTCTACACCTGACACTTTGCATGAACTCCAGTGACAATCTATTCATAGTTTGTTTTCTTTTAATTGAATTCTAGTAACCATGTTAACGTCAATGAACTGGTCAAATCTCAGAAGTGGAAAGGTCGATTATAGTATAAGAAAGGGTAGTAAGGATAGATACCACACAACCACGGTCTCCTCATAAACCCCGCTGTACACGACTTTATACACTATTCATAAAATGAGCCTTTCCACGAGAAAACCGACATTGTGGACTCTGCATACAGTATTGACCCTGATCAACCTAAACATGCCGCGCAGGCTAACCCGGACAGACACTTTTCACCTCTTATGGATTTTCTGTTTCAGGAATCATTACTCTATCCCCGGAATGTGTCGGCCCGGATCCGCGCAGGCTGATCTGGGCCGATTCATTACGCAGAGTCCATAATGTTGGTTTTCTCGTGGAACGGCTCATATACATATATACTGACGAGAAGAAAAAGAATGCCTCATCGAAAATTGGCGTTAAATTCGTGACCGAGTTTAAATTTTATTGGGGAAACGTCAGAAATGTACTAACATACTCTGACCGACAAAGCCAACCAACCGAAATGCGTACTAATTCATTCAGACCATTGTAAATTGCATGTTCCAGTTGGCGATTTACTCGTGCGATCCATACGTGTCAACCATGTTGTTTTTTCGAGGGAATTTGTAACAGGTACATGTGTTAGTCGACACAAAAAACAATATTTCCAGAGTTTTTCTGACAATTATCCAGTTTCTAAAAATACCGAGGCTAAATTTTGAAGGGAGGGTTCGAGGTTTGGTCATGCTTGATTATGTGCGAACGCAAGAACAAATCGCCAGACGTTTGAACGTCTCTCGTTCCACAATATAACATCAATTCGACGTGTAAGAGAGAACGGGGAACTAGCTGATACATAGATTAGTTCTTACGCGACGTCATCGACACAACCGTCTTTTTTGGGGCCGCAAACATCGCGGTCAGCGTTGACAGAACGTAAGTTGTTGAATGAAAAGACACGTTTTTTAAAACTTGTCAAACGCAGACGGACGTATCCGGTTTTTTTTTATCACATAAAGCCCTCTCTGGGAGTGCCTAAATCCAATTACATAAATATCATATGACACTACTAGTTTGGTTTCCAGTCTAACGCGCAAGTCTTTGTTACAACGCGGAAACCAAACTATGAAAATGACGTCACGTCAGCGGTTTGACACTAAAACATTAGTCACTTTGGCGCCCAAACCGGCGAATTCCACATACATGTTTAAAAACGCCTCTTAAATCACTTTATGTGATAAATAGAATATCTGATTCGTGTGTATTTATTATCACTTTTAATAAACTCATTAACTAAGGCTCGCGGTATTTCATCTTAGTAAACTCTTTTATTAAACGTGATAATAAATAAACACTCATGAAATATCCTCTATATACAGACGACGTCATGAACCTAAAGCCATCCCGACACTGGCACGAATTTTGTTCCCGCAATGCCACGCAATGCGTCGTGCCAATGATTAAAGTCTTCGTGAACTAGTGTGAAGGGTGGGGGCAGTTCGTGCCATGTCGAAGAGAGAATTTTGAAGTTTTCAAAAATTCGGCACGCATACATTTTCGTACCATGCGCGTGCCACTCGCGTGAACCATGCGTGAACACTGCGCGAACTCGGCGCAAACACTGCCGACGGGGCGTGCCAGTGCGTGAACACTGCCGACGGTGCGTGTCAATACGTGTCAGTGCGTGCAATCGTCCACAGCGGGTCGAGGAATGAAGTTAGGTGTGAAACTGCACGCTTTATATATAGCGTGCCGCCAAGCGGGACAAAGCGTGACCAAAGATTGCCCCGACGACTTGCGGAAAGACAGCGGGAACTATGCGTGTCGTGCGTGACACAGCGGGACAATGCGGTACGGTAGACGTAAACAATGCGCGAACAATACTTAACCTATGCGTAAACAAGTCGTGCCATTGCGTGTCAATGTGTGCCAATGCGGCCCATTTTTGGCCGCGCATTGCAAAGACAGTGCGTAACTAATGCGTGTTCAGTGCGCGAACAGGCCGCAAACACGACTTCACGCTCCGCTGCGTAGCACCGAAATGTCACGCCTTGCCACGACGCATTGCGTGGCATTACGGGGACATAATTCGTGCAAGTGTCAGGGTGCCTGCTAACAATTGCGTTCTGCAGCACAATCATTACGGTAGGGGCGGAGTTATGGTCTTGGCAGCCATCAAACTTAGGAGTCCAAACTCTTCGTTTGCCAACGTAATCTCACACCCAGGAGTTACATCTACTATATAGATAGTATGTCCTGTGGTTGTCCCTATGTTTCGCCAACCGCCAAGGCCTTGTCTACCAGCATGATAACGCGCGACCTCGAGTAGCACGTGTCACCAGGAATGTTTTACCGCCAAACAACATTGACGTCCTACCTTAGCCGGCGTGTTTACTGGACTGCAATCCGATTAAATACGCTTGAGATTACATTGGACGGCAGTTACGTGAACGTCAAAAGCAGTTGATCAGAACCCCACGGTATCTGCTACGTAACCTGTGCGGTTCAATGGGGCCACGTCTTGCTTCTGATTATGTCAGTGAAATTGCTCTGACTAGTCAACATTAGCCTAATGTGACCATGAAATGGTGTCTAAGTATTAATCATCACTTTTAAATTTTGAATCGCAGTTAGCACAAAATTGTACAATGAGTTGAGTTAGAATGGTGCCTTTCATTTTCTCGTAAGTATAAACATAAATTTGCAAATAGTGTTGACCACATTCAGCCTGTACAAACGTGCAGTCAAATATTCGTGAATATTGTTCGTTGCTTATGTATTGATACTTAGCAAAAACTACTCCATAAAACGTCAAAACCCCAATGAGTGTTGCTTCCAGGTTTAGGAATTCAGCGGGAAAAGGATCACAATTGTCATGTGTATTTAATCTGCTTAGGGAGAAAATGGTTATTGTTGCATCCATATAGTAAAACCTTCTTGTGGAAGACACTGGTGCAGAGGTAGAGCGTCGGCCTCTCGTACCAACGGCCCCCGGTTCGAATCCCGTTATGAGCGGTTTAAGGATTTTACACACACACACACACGGTGTGATTAATATAAGCTGAAATTGTGTTTCACAATAGATGTAAGCTAATTGAATTTGAACTAAAGCCGTATTAACCCATCCAACATACAACAAATCTGCAGCAGACGACTTTGAAAATGTATGAACAAAAATATGGGCAGTCTCTATAAAAAAAAGAAAATTAGTGAATAGAGATGAAAACATTGTTGGAAAAAGAAAAAAAAAGCCCATTATCTGCTGCAGATGGACAAAAATGAGTCTGCAAGTGGGAACGGGTTAAAAACTTTACACCGCTAACTTTCTGACATCTCTGTCTCATAGTCAAAATCATGTTTGTATGAGGCAAGTGATTCAGTTTAACACGTTAACAAATGGATTGCTGCCATTCGGTTCAATTGAATGTTCGTGAATCCAGCGAGACCAACGTAGTCGTACAAAACAATGGTGGATTGCCAGTTACCGAATCACGTCGGCTTGAAATCACGTGTTTCCGGCGTACAAAGGAACTTCCGGTTGAAATCAACTTAATGTGATAAATGTCTTTTACGACATGCGTCATTCTGAAAACCGAAACATGGCTCGTCTGTCAATTAATATAAAAAGGATCAGAGTCATATAGGCCGTTCCACGAGAAATCCAACAGTATGGACTCTGCGTAATGTATCGACCCAAATCATTTAGTTTCTTTGTTGGTGTTTTCGGAAGATAAAACGTGTTCTGATCAACTTGGCATGTCTGAAATGTACAGAAAAGCTCTATCCGCAACTTAAATTCCAAAGAGTTGCGATTCAGACGTTTCAGAAGAGCACACAATAAATTCAATTTTCGGAGCCGTTTACGAGCCTGAAAATATGCCACAATTAAAATCGCACAGTCATTTGACGTCATGAACGCTTAACGCGTTCAGGAATCGTATCTAAAGGCAAACGATGCTTCTGTTGTTGGAGAAAGAGCACACACAGGCCCGTCTTGGGTTTGACTCGGACCAACCATCGACGTGTTGTAAGACGATGGACTTGGCCTTATTTCGCTAAACTACACCCGAATGAGCATAAGTACATGTAAACCATTTGATACTATATCGAAACAGGGACAATATATACACGTTCCCTGATCGAAACGACGAGTGAGTTCATCCAGGCAAGAATTTATACCTATACCTAGACCCCGTTTCCGTTACATTAGGAAATTGGGAATATTTTCATAAATGCGAAGTTATTGTGCTACATTTTGCGATTTTAAGAATATATTAAGGGGGTAAAAAGGACGCGCATGCGCAGACAAATGTTAACAATAATTTTGGGAGATCGAGGTCAACACGTTGGGAAAAGGTAGTTTTGTTTTCGTTTTACGTATTAAACTAAAAAACTATTGTTATCATATATTTACATCATATATTTTAAAGCGGGTTGCGTAATTTTTCGAATCAAACAATATTTATTAAGCCATAAAATGCTGATTCCCGCGCCAATTGCTGCATCTTGCAGCAATGAGGCAGTGAGTTCAGGAGGTCATCCGTATTGAAGAAGGATATACCTGCCAATGTCAATTTTGTCAATTTTTGTTATACCCCTTATATTACCCTTATAACATATTGTTGTTTACAATTAGTACGTGATACTTTGTCAATGAAATTGATAATGTTCTCAAAAAGGAGCATTTATTTTCAAGTTTGAAGATTATATCTTGAATTTTACAATCTAATGACCGGTGTAGTTAGAACATTGTGTAAGTGTGTATGTCCCCACGTTCACACGAGTCCGCGACTTCAAAACAAAAACACGATGTATGTCCGAAAGCTAAAAGGCGTAAAAACAAAGACAAATTACGCGTTATTTCACCGTCCCTTTGATACCGCAAAAACAAGTTTACTCTGGCATGTTGGGTATAGTCTTTTTGATGATCTAGGGACAAAAACATAAAAATAATTGTTTTCACAGTCATTTGTTATTTAAATCTCCTCTCCCATTTCAAAATATGAATATTATATATACGACTGACAAGAGTAGTTTGCATGTGCTGCAATATACCTCAATTGAGTTGCTGTAACATGTATACTTGTTTTTCGATTTTAAGTTATCAGAATGGGTTTGTAATCCATTACATTCATTGCTCCATCAATATTTAAGACGTGACTGAACTTTTTCACAAACAAAGTTAAAACTACATATATTATATATCATAAATGATAAACAAAAAAATACCTTCGTGATACGTTATCAATTGCTTTATAAATAAGATAATCTTCAATTTCCATATAAAATTCCGTTTATGCCACAATTTATCATACTATACTATTGGCCGTATGTTTCAAAAAGTCTGCGGCAGACGCGTCAGAACGCGTCTGTAAGTGGGATAGGGTTAAAATATTATGTAAAATGTTGAACTTGTTCGTAGAGAATACCAAAGCGTCTTGCAAATAACGTTTTATAGGGGTCCCAACTCATCAAATTAACTGTAGCTCACAACAGAAATGGTCGACGTCACACGAAAACCGACCTTCGTGACCTGGCGACATGAGAATACCCAGATCGGTCCGCGGCTCCGCGTACCATGACCAGGATGACCAGGATCTCTCGTCTCTCAAACAAACATCATGGACGACTGGATAAAGGTTGGACCGTACACGTATACGGACTCTCGTCGTATTGGTGAACGGCTTCAACACCTGAACGAATGTTGGTTGAGTCTCGTGGTACATTTTACGCAGTTTTCAACAGTAATTCAGTTATATCACGGCGTCTCCTGCATGGGTAATTTACCAGTTCTACCGGTCGTATTTGTCCTGAAAGAAATGAATCCCTCGCAACCATGAGCGCGCCAAGGTTGGAAGCCATAACTATCCTGTTTAAAGTAATTGGAATGACATATCACGTGAGTCATAAAGCTACATAGATCGTAACTTAACGTTATTCGATAACCTTTTTGAGCTTCTGTTCAACAAACCTAGAACAGAATGGGAAATCTGGTTAAAACAAAGGTATACTACGTTTACACCCAAGTTGTAAATGAATAATTACATTGCCAGCAGCTAAGAAACGAAAAGAGCTTTAAACGCGTGTGTCTGTGATATAGGGTTGGTTATTTTTCTCTCATCACCCCACTGTCTGTCCCATCTCTATCCCCCACCGTCTGTCCCATCTCTATCCCCAACAGATAAGTATTGAGAGAACAGTAGGGATTTTAGCCATTCTTGCCATATTGTACTCACATTTGTTCAGAATGGGCCTTCTCCTTAATCAATGTTTTTGAATTAGAAAGGTTGTTAAAGGCATGTGAGGACATTTAATAAAACTCACACACAACAATTAAGCACATACAGCTTAATCTATTAAAATTGATGGTAACAAACAAAAGATGGGAATTTAAAGAAATAGAAATAATCTTAACGTTTTAATATACAGACGCATTTTGACACCTCTGCAACAGACTACTTTTGAAAACATTCTAACAGAACAGAAGGAGATTTCAACTTTTACCACAATGTGTTCAACCCTTGTCTATTACTTTACTTTCAATTACAGATAGTTTTCATATTTTTGCTAAGATGCTTTCAAAGTGGTCTTACGCTGATGTTATGGTATGTGGGAGAGGGTTAATTTATTGTCGATTTTCAGGCAGATTTAAAAAAACACAAACTTTTATCCGAGAGGAACGAGTGTAATCGTGTTATATGCATCGCTTTTATTTGAAACGACGTCAATCAAAAAGGGGGCGTTACCGAAATCTAGAACAATGAATTATACACAATCTCGCCAAACCCTTCACTGTTTGCTATGCTTACATTATAGGTACTTACAACTGTATAGATGCAACTCTTAATGAAAAGCTGGAACGGTTTACTCACTGACTACAAACGAGTCTTGTGTGTTGAAACAATACGGGGACATTCACAAGGGAAATCCAACAGTGTCGTAAATTCTCTTGTTTTTGCCTCCCTCGGGTTATGGACTACTCTAATTAATAAACTGTCATCTTAACTCTTTCGCACATGCAGACGCATTTTGCGGTAAAGATTACATACCACGTTTGAAATTGTTATGGCAAAATGATTAAAATGAGCAAAATGTGTCACTTTGTTTTCAAATCTCATAAATAATTATACCTTCATCTATCGATAATCCTCATCGTTAAATTGTAGGTGTTATCAAAGTTATATGCTGATTTGTTGTATGTGGTAAAGGGTTAACCCATGACTTGATGTACCGTTCTAGCTTCTTCCATGTTGCAACCATCTGATGATAAAACAAATGGAAATTTAAAAAAACAAAATAAACCGAATGTTTGTTATTTGAGACATAATTGAACATACTGTTGTGGAATGGGTATACAGTGCGTATATATTATCAGGCAGTTTTCATTTGGCACAGTGTTTGCTGAATATGTGTCAAAATACATGGATGAAAGGGAAAAGGGTTAAATGAAATAAAAGTTTCACTTAGTGACAAGTGAGTGTATGAAACAAACATTCTGAAAACCCACGAACCAAAAATCCTGTCAACGGGCGCGTGTAATTCAATTTTTGACGCAACTTTACACAATTACAGTCCAGATTCAAGGTATGGCATATTTTATTGATTGTTTATGTTATATGTACACATAATATGTTATGCCAGGGTGTAGACTGTGAGATGACAGTTTAGAGTGTTTGGTCTAAGTATGACCGAGCTGCGGCAAGGTCATTTTCAAGAAACTTTCCCGCGATTTTTTAGTAATTATTGGACCAAGTATATTGATTCCCCTTTCCGCCATACAGATGCTTTGTGATGCCTCTGCATCAGACTACTTAAAAACGATTTTTCCATACGAGCATTTCTCATTGTGCCACCATGTTTTAAACTGTATTCAACAATTTATCTTTTTATTTATAGAGTCGTTTCATAATTCTGTCTAGATGTTTTCAAAGTCGTCTGTTGCATATTTGTTGTATGTGGGAAAGGGTAACAGGTCTTTGGAATACGAGATTGATATTGTTTTTCGAATTCAAAAAATGATACTGTCTTAGCTCAAGCATTTAGTTTTAATTTATTTATTTTACATTTATTGCGAAGCAATCTATCAGGCTCCGCACCAGTCTTTCCATGCAGCATTTGAACGTTTGACCGGCATGATCAACCATCAATGTCTTTTTCTCATATGTTGATTTTCACTAGACGGAGCAGTTTTGTTTCTCCTGCATATAAACCAAAAACGTGATGTTTAAATAAAGGTTTTTTTAACTAATTTATAGATTTTCTTTTTAAATTGATTGATACAATTACATTTTTTTAAATTGATTGAGATACTCAATTTGTGTTTGCCGACAAAAGAAATCCTATTATCTTCAGCATCTTTTAACCCATTACTTCACACAGACGACATTTGACACCTGCCATTGAACAGGACTTTTGAAAACATTGCAATAAAAGGTGAAATTGCTCAAAACAAGAAATTTCACCCTGTATTGCAATATTTTCAACTCTTTATCAATATAAATCTTTCAATTTTCTAGATTGTTAAAATTGTTCTGTAATGTGGAAATAGTTCATGTCTTGAAATTATTTGTTTTGATTTATACACGTTTATTAACAATCTGTGTTGCATACCAAAGAAGTATTGTTGAAATAATAATAATAAAGGCTTTATTTAGAGAGGACACTCATTTGACATAGTACATGTATGCAAGTCAATCTTCCATGAGGGCCTAACACATGAACAAACGCATGTTACATATGAACAACTCAATACTACATTTATACATACTTATATAAATATGAAATTAAAATTGTTATGTCTATTTCTGTATCGTAACAGCCCTAATCCGAACATTTTGTTAAGACTCGTGAAATGCAATTATACATATTGTTTCATCTCTTTATTTCTGTATATGACTTATTTATATTGTTTTCAAAAGATTGAAAGTCACATTATCTTCATTTTTCCATAGTTTTCCCTAGATGTTTTCATAGTCGCCTGCTGTAGATTTATTGTATGTGTGAAAGGGTAATGAGTCCTCCGTGCTCTAGGAAAACCAACCTTAGCAGTTTAATGCAAAAATATATATGAAATATGGTTTAACCCTTTCTCACATACAGCAACTTTGCAGCAGACGACTTTGAAACTATTTAGACTAAACATTGGAATATCTCTGCGAATGAAAATATAAGTGATGCATGCAAGAAGTTGAAAACATTGTGGCAAAAGGGAAAATTTTCTTCTTTTGTCACAGTATTTTCAAAAGTCGTCTGTTACAGATGCGTCAGAAAAGGTCTGTATAAGGGAAGGGGTTACATGCACGTTGTACGTCAAACGATTCTTACTTCTTTCCCACTTTCAAAGAATCTGCAGCAGACGACTTTGAAAACATTTACGCAACAACATGGACAATCTCTATAATTGAAGATATAATTACTGAAGAGTGTGGCAATAAGAGAAAGTGCTAGTGTTGAGCAATTTCTCCACAACTTTTTCAAAAGTCGTCTGCTGCAGAGCCATTATATAAAGCGTCTGTGTGTGGGAAAGGGGTTAACGCCTGCTGTGACTGATTTGACAATAGCACAGACTCAGATCAAACTGATGATAATACACACGTAGGTATCTACACTGGGCACAAAAGTCCTGTGGTTTTGTTACAGAGCACATTACAACTATGTTGGTAAATCCGTATCGTATTAAAGTTGGAAGGATAAACTGAAAGTCATTGAGTTTAACACAATGTTGGAGATGGGAATATTTTCGTTTACAGCAAATCATGCTTTTTCAACAATATTCTCAGAAGTCGTCTATTCATAAAAGGGTTTTATACGACGGGTGATCCAAAATGGATAAGACTTTCTGTAAAGTATAGCTTTTTGTAAATGTTTGATGAACTTGACCTTTCCCATATGCATATTTGTTCATACAGGTTGTTGTCCTAACAGTAGAGTTGACTATCGATGTACAAAATCTTTTTACACCACAAGATTATAAACTTAGACTTTTTGCAAACCAAATTGTTTGCACGTTGGTGATGGTACTTGAAGGGATATAAATGGTTACTGGAAAATTAAATTTGCATAGTGTACGGATATAACAATTTGCATAGTGTACAGATATAACGGCAATCTAGAAAATTTGATAACGATTTAAGCGAAACTTTTATCCTTTAATTGACGACACAAAAATGACGTTCCTATTAAAGTCCATCCTCAAGGGACTTACAATAGTCATCATCTCACAAAAGTGTCTTATTTGCAAACGATTTTTTTCTTGTTGTCATTGTTAATTCGTGTCGAAATTTTAACAAAAATCCTATTACTTTTGGATCACCCCTCGTATTATGCGATATCTAATTCGTGTAACAAACATGTACCTTACTGACGCGGAAATATACATGGTTTCATATAAATTTTATTTCCGGCTGAAATCTAGTTGACAGCACGTTACGTAACGAAATCTCAGTTATGTCGTAAACGTGATTAAAGACTGATAACGCCAGTACAGCAATTCTTAACCGTTTCCCACCGTAGACGCATTTTGACGCATCTGCAGCAGACGACTTTTGAAAACATTTTGGCAATAGAAGAAATTGCTCAAAACGAGTAATTTCTCCTGTTGACACAATGTTTTAATTTTTTTCAGTAACTTTACCTTCATTTCTTGAGATTTTCCATGTCTTGAGTAGATAATTTCAAAGTCATCTGCTGCAGAATTGTTGTATGTGGGAAAGTTTCGTACGAAATAACTCCCTACTATTTACATTGCGGGGCGGGATCAACCGTTGTGCCTTTGTTTAAGTAAACTCGGGAATACTGGTATGGTTACAAGGAAGAAGTAATTAAGCCCTTTCTACTTTTAGACGCATCTTTACACAGACGTCTTTCGAAAATGTTGCTTATGATGAGCTATTTCTCATTTTGCCACACATACATCTGTTCGTTCTCTAATTTAAGAAACAATTACACGCTGATGGAACGTAGATTTCCATTGGTCAATCTTCCGACAAATGAGAGTCTGAAACTCAAATGCATGCCACACCATAAAGGCGGCCTTCTGGACGTTGAGACCAGCCATCTCATCCTTGTTTCATTTGTCGCCATTTGGTCATACAAGAAATTCGAAAGCACTTGGTTGTAAACGCATTTATAAAATATTGTACATAACCATAACGTAAACATCATTAATGTTGACTTTTAGAGAATCAAATTTCGTTTAGGGTGTCTTTAATTGTTCTATAAGCATTTCAATGATACAGACGATATTTGAAAAGCTTGCAGCAGCAGCAAACTCATGAAAACATTGTTGGAAAATAAGAAATTACCCAAGACGATGAGCAATTTCTTCCCTTTCCATGATCTTATCAACTATATAGGCCAATACTCTTATACTGGTTTAGATGACACTCTCTTTTTTTTCTTGAATGCTCCCTACGATTATACATTTTTAAAAGAAGACTAACATTGCCAAATCAGGTACACCGATAACCTCGGGCACTGTGTTTAACAACAAAGGTGAGCCTTTCCCGGCGGCGGATGAAAAATCAACAAACAAAAGGGAGTTTTAAGTCATTTTGACTGTTCATAAATAATAATAACCTGTCAACTTAATGGACTTACCTTTACGAGGCATACATTGACTCAAGACGAATGAGTTGTGCTCCGGGATAGCTAACCCGAGCGCAGTTATGACAAGTGTAGAAACATGTAGACGTAATGTATCGACCCAGATCAGCCTGCGCAGTCCGTACATGCTAATCTGGGCCAACACATTCCGTCCCAGGGGGATAGAGGTAAGGAGTAATGATTCCTAAAACAGAAAATCCACAGGAGGCGAAAAGTGTTTGTCCGGGTTAGCCTGCGAGGCATGCTTAGGCTGATCCGGGTCGATACTTTACGCAGAGTCCACGATGTTGGTTTTCTCGTATTATAGTACGTTATCATAGTTCGAGGCATCGTCACTCTAATACTTGGAGTACATGACACACGTATATGTACCTGTTTTATCTAGTGAGATAAACGTGTGTAGTAATTTGAGGGTGACATAAACAACTTTTGATACGTCTCTCAAAAAGTTTCGAATAAGAGACCATTCCTCAAAAGTTTCAAATAAGAGACCATTCCCCAAAAGTTTCGAAAACGAGACCATTCCTCAAAAGTTTCGAATAAGAGACCATTCCTCAAAAGTTTCGAATAAGAGACCATTCCTCAAAAGTTTCGAATTATCCTCAAACGTTTCAAATAAGAGACCATTCCTCAAAGTTTCGAATAGACCATTCCTTAAAATGAACAACTGTTTCTTTTTTCACAACGTTATTTGTATCTTGTTGAAAACCAAACGTAAGCACATCATCGCGTCTACATATCTAGCTCTGCATTCGTCGCTTATTTTTTCTTCGTGTTCTTTCTGTAGAAAAGTCGTCTAACGCAGAGGCGTCAAAAGTCAACGTTATCAAGGAAATGGTTTATTATCGTAGTCAGTGCGGGACTGACCAAGGAGGAAGGGCGGGGATTTTGACCGCAGGGGACAAGTTGTTATCAACGTTATATATAACCCGTCCATTCATCCACGTGGTCAGTGCATAAATGTGACGCGGGCGGTAGGGTGGACTTTACTACTGAACTGGACAGGTACATGCATGTTTGGGTCGGGAGAGCTTGACCAGTTGACCATTGATGACCAAGGCTGAAGTGTGCAATTGAGTGACCAGTTGGCCGTATAATAGACGATGGACAATACTGTGCATGCATGTATCGGGTAACGTGTATATAATTGATTCTTACGTTGACTTAATTAACAGGTTTTACTTGAAATCACATTTTTAGTCGTTGGATTTGAAACCAACGCGTATTGGGTGACAATGACATTTTCCCAAAACTGGAATTTAAATTTTGATTCAAAATTTAAACACTGTGAAACAAATGAGAAATATCAACAATGTTTTCAAATGTCGTAAGTATAGGGTAATGTCGCATGTACAAATGCAAAATAGACGTCACTAATATACGCGAGTTTTGTCAGACCTACTGAAGATGTGACGTGTATGGGGGGATTGTGGGGACGTGTCTGTGGCTTTATGTTTGTGTGTTTTAGTTTTAGTTTTAGTTTAAGTCATAGATCTTTTAACAAATCGTAAAGTAAGTCTTATTTAGATGTTTATACGGTCACGTATTATATACTTAAAGTCATTGCGGTATTTTGTTTTTATGATTATTATATTGCATGATTTTAAGGATTGCATGATTGTTTTATACATATTTCGCCATCGACAATGTATAATTTCTGCAGGGAAGACGTCCCAGGGATGGGGGACCGAGGTGATATGTGCACATCAGTTTGCAACAAACGCTACTTAATTGTCAGGATAATTTACTTAACCCTTTTCCCCCACATATAGCCGCATTTTGACGCATCTGCAACAAACGATTTTTTGAAAACATTGGGATAAAAGGAGAAATTTCTCGCAAAAACATTCTAGCTTAGCCACAATGTGTCGGCTCTTTTCAATAATATTACTTTCATTTTTAAAGATATTCTTTAGTTCACATAGATCTTCTAAAAAGTCGTCTGCTGCATATTTGCTGTATGTGAGAAAGGGTTAAACTTCTGTCAGTCACCAAAAGAGCAATTTGAATGTTCTACCACTCCAAACAGTTTAGACTTGAATCAAACTGCGTCAATGTTAGTTTTCGTAGAATACATTTTATATTTTATTTAGACCCTTTTTCTCATGCAGAAAGTCTCGTGTGTCAATCTTAGTCGGCAGCCCTCAGCTAAGAACATGGTGGCTTTGTTTTACGGTTGTACAGGCTTTACAGATACGTAGATAACACGTTATCAGTTTTATCTTTATCGCCGGTATTACAAAGATAATTGGCTTCTCCAAATAGGGGGTTGTTGAATGCACCCGGGTAAAAGACTCGCCTTTATTTCATTGTAATGCAAGTTAACCCTTTCATGAAAATTAAATCTGCAGCAGACGACTTTGAAAACATTAAGTCAAAATTGTAGAATTTCTATATAAATGAAAGATTCATTATTACATGACGATGAAAACACCACATAAGAGATTGCTCATGTTAACCCAAGTCGTCTGATGCAGAGGTGTCCGAGACTGTATGTTGGAAAGCGTTAATACCTGTAATCAGCAGAATTATTTTTTTGACCAGCGCGAAAACATAAAATTAAGCCAAAACGTCTTAATTTTTCTTATATTTTCATTCAATGGCCTCAGCTGTCCATACGGGTTTAGTCATTAGTCGCCGGGCAGAAGCCCGCGACTTCTATTTTTAATAGCTTTTCAGAAATCACATGGGAGGGCGGCTTATTATTAGAAAGAAACAAATCTAGATGATTTGAACATATTACAATTGTGGTTGTTTACGAACACTAATAAATGACACATCTAAAATGAAATAAATATTCCGATTTTTTAATGTTTGCAGTTTTTTTTATTTCACTCGCATTTAAGTTTTTTGTCTTATTTACGAAGACAAAAGTGGTCCCTTCAAGACGTGAACCAACACCCCCTAATGCAGACTCTTATGTGTCATCATTGAGGTCAATTTCGGATTCTCCTTTTAATAGCAATTTTAACTTTACTAAATGTTGTTTTCATGTTCAAAGAATTGTCTTGATTTGTGTAGAATTCATTTAATAATGTTAATCCATGAATATCTTAAGTAGGAACTGTTTCTAAGCTAAATATAGACCCTATTCTGTTGTGTAGTTTCGTGACCTTTAACATCGATTTTCGCGCATGCGCATTTCGATATGAAAAAGCGAGTGATATTATTTTATTTTAGACAAGTACAAGACGAATGTTTGACGCAAAGCGTCAAAGAGAAGCCGCAATATTTCGTTGTACATGTAGAAATAAGAAAAAAAGAACATTTTTAAATCCACAAACAATAGAACAATTTAAACAGTAGACGGTAATGCTGATATATTTCTCCTTTTGAAGACTTTTGTTTTCTTCAAATTACCTCCCTTTAAAGCAATACCAGGATATTTACCTTGTGATTCGAATAAGATTGACAAACATTGAAATTATATGAATGAATACTATTATTTAAATAAGTAACAACAGCAAAATTAAATTTAAGCCAAGATATAAAATGTATAAGCAAATGTTTTCATTTCAACGTTCCTAATGTTTGAATAGACTAAGGAAAGTCAAGAATACATAAATAAACCAATGCAGTCTTTTCCGGCGACATTGATGCCTTGCATCAACTTTCTCTTGTTATTTAATATATATATATATATATACATGCACTGCGTATATCAATGTAATAAGATGTCAAACTAAATGAGTGTTATCGAGACTATGTGAGCATACAGGAACGCAGAAAGGTTGGGGGAGGGTAAATTATTCTATATGTCTATAAGATGACGGAACAAAGTAATTTCAGCAAATTTTGCTTGAAAAAGAAACCCGTTATAATATGCTCAAAATAATTGTCGTTTCATCTTTATTAGCCTAGATTTGAAACACACTTCTACAATTAGAGCAAGCACCTGTCAAAACGTGATGAAAAATGAGTTTTGTTTTATTTTAATTGTATGCGGCAGAGGAATTGTGACGTATCCGCAGGAAACGACATTTTAGAAAAGTGTTGCAAAAGGAAAATTCTGATGTTTCAACTTTTGCCGTAGCGTTTTCAAACCTATTGCCTAATTATACTTCCATTGAAAGTTTTCATAGCTTTGTTTAGATCTTATTTAAGTCGTTTGTTGCAGATTTTGTGTACATGTATATGTGTTTAGTATTTAACCCTCAACCTGCTATTCTTGACGACCTTCAACAACATCGTATTAGATTATGCACAAATGTAAACCACATTCGTTTCGACTTCATTTTGATATATAACGTTTTCATTTATTTAAAAAGATCTTGCATAGGTCGTCTGTTGGAGATTGTTGTATGTGGGAAAGGGTTAAGAACTTAAGTAAAACCACGGTAATCATATCAGTCAGAGGAATTCGGCAGGATTAGTTTTATAAGTGACATTCCCCGTTTGCACCATACACGGTGATAAAAGCAGGCCCAACACTATAATTCTCTGAAAACGTTTTCTATGCTTTGAATAAAAACTCCATGCTCCAAATAAGAATTCTAATTGGTCAATTTCGAGAATAAATTTGCTTCTGATCAATCACGAGATACTTAAGCCAGGGGCGTAGCTTTGCAATAATCAATGTGTAGGCCGTCTCGTGTAGGCACGTGTCTACAGTGCCTAAAGGGAGCTACGCCCCTGTAAGCACGGATTTATGAGTTCGGAGTAAACTGTTATAGTCTTGGTTTGACGGCAATGCCAGTTTTTACGTCCAAACTTTAAACTGTGAACGCGTTAATAGGTGAACACGTTAATATTATTTTATGTTGAGACTGCAAGGGTGCATTGGCTCGTCTCTGGACTCAATGTTTGCAGTATCAACAAGTCACCTTTTTTCTTGACAAAGTTCATTAAAGTAAGTTTCATGTTTTAAGTTTCAAGTTCAAAGCTATGCGTTGTTTTAGTGGTGCATGTGACATTTGTATTATCCTTTTTTTCATGTGGAGTTCATCTGATATGCAGATTACATGTACATAAATATATGTAGAAAGACAGTGTTTTTACAAATACCAGACAAGCAGACCGTGAGAAGGTTTACCCTTTCCCACATGCACTCGCATTCTGTTGCATTTGTATCAGGCGACTTGTAAAAATACTGTGGCAAATAAGAAGACATTGTTCATATTGAGCAATTTCTACTTTTGAAACAATGTTTTCAACTATATTCAATAAGTATACTGTTATTTGCAGACATTATCCATATTTCAGCCTAGGTGTTTACAAAGTTGCATGCCTCAGATATGTTGTATGTGGGAAACAGATATATACAGAAAGCCATTTGTCGTGGCCGATAACACGTTAACGTGTCTATGTCGGTTTTCTCTGACAGGTTGTGTTAACTTAGGTCAAAACAAATTTGTTTTATTTACATTTTATACACAACACACGTTACCTTTTTTGTCTTTACTGATTTAGCTCTTCTTTTATATTTTCTTATATGTCTGAATAAATGTTATTATTGTTAGACAGATTATACAGATAATTTAATTCAATTTCAAAAATTGAAAGACAATATAATCTGGTCAAATAATTATTTAATTGAGTTAAGCATATGTTTTGTTGCTATGTCCTTATGTGCTCACTCCCGGAATCAAGATTTGGGAACACATTGTGTTTGTACTATCTGTTTGTCAATCTGTCTGTGTCTGTCTGTCTGTATTCAACTATTAACACATTTAACAATGTCCACCAGTTGGTGATAACGGTTTCGTGTAAGGAATGTTTATTCCTCGTGGCATGACTTGTGATACCACAATGTTTCATCTTTGACATTGACCTATTTCTATAATTTATTGTGTGTAGCGACCCGGGGGGCATTGTTATTTCATAAACGAATCTTAGTCAGTTATGGCGCAAGACGTACTCATAATGAACACTCGATGTACACATAATAAAGTGGAGTATTGTTATTTTATTACTCGAATTCATTCAAGACAAATAAGCTCCAACATTAAATAATCGAAAACGTTGTTAACCCTTTCCCCACATACAGGGGCTTAATGATGCCCCTGCAGCAGATGACTTTTGAAAACGATGTGACAAAAGGAGAAATTACTCATAATGCAATTTCTTCTTTTGTCACACTATTTCCAACTTTATTAATAATTGTTCTGTGGACATCGATTCTTCTCCAGACGACATTTGACGCGTCTGTAGAGGTGCAGGGAGGCTAGACATTGCTCAACATGAGTGACACAAGGCCTACAACCATTTGTATAGAATTCTACATAAGTTGTATGTATCGGGCGAATGGATAACCCCGACTCACGCTTATGACGACTTTTGAGCAATTTCCTCTATTCAAATAGTTATAACTTCTTTTTAAAAATGATTTTAGTATTTTTTTTATAAACATGTTTCTTCGTTGGCGGAGGTGTTTTCAAAGTCATGTGCTTTGTTGTATGTGGGAAATGGTTAAAGGGGAAACAAGGGTTTACTATTTATGACATAGGTATGTTCACATGAACAACGGGAAAGGGTCATTGTCATCAATCATATCGTTTTATTATCATGTTCAATGTCAAAGCGGTCAGTTTGGCCGAAGGATATGAATGGACAAGCGTTCTAAAATCTTGACGTTACTTAGTAACTAGAGATAACGCGTACCTGAGTTGATAGTAAAGGTAATCTGATATTATGTCCAGTTTTACAGCGTTGACCAATTTGGTTTGTACACTTTTATCAGAATGTTGATAAGGGAGATTTGATAATAGGGCACACAACACGACCCTTAGCGTACACTCGAGACGTGATTTACGTAAAACAAACATAGAGCATTCGCGCGACTCGATTTCGCTCTGTATTGTTCGCCGGTTTTCTCAGACAGCTTTAACCCTTTCCCTCATACGACAATTCTGTAGCAGACGACTTTGAACGTATTTTGTTAAAACATAGAAAATCTCCATAATTGAATGGATAACCCATGACAAAAAGTGAAAAGCATTGTGGCAAAAGGAGAAATTGCACGTTTTGCGCAATTTCTTCTTTTGTCACTATGTTTTCAAAAAGCCGTCTGCTGCAGAGGCGTCAAAAAGCGTCTATATGAGGGACAGTGTTAAGAAAGTTCGGTAAGAGGCACAGGCATTTTTTAAATTCTCGTAATACTTACGTTCCGAGTTTAAATCTCGCGAGAAAGAAGTTTCCCATGAGACAAAAACATACGTACATGTTAAGTATTTATGTGTCTCTTGGCTTGCTGCCATACTCGGCGCCAATGCAGCTTGAGTAAACTAGAGTCTGATATCACATCACAATCATTGTAGAATAAATAAGGTTTAGACTAAATCGATGTAAAATGATTACGTTTTATCTAGATATCTAATATACAATCTGGCTGGTTCCCTGGAGCACAGTTCATATATACATGGTTGGTATTGTCAGAGACATATGCACACATCTGTCTGTGGTATTGTGTCTGCTGTGTAACGAAGTAGATATTGATGATGATGATGATGATCACTTTAGGTCAAAATCTCCCCAATTTGAAACTAATTTTAAGTAGTATGTGTATGAGAGAATCATTAAACAAAGCTAAAAGGGTACACTACATCCCGCTATTAAGACATAACTTCTGAACCTATTTATTTTTAAAATGATCATGATGGAACACCATGTTTTGCAAATATAAGCATTTTGTCTACTTTCTTAAGTACTTTAAGTATATTAACTTTTTATACCAAATTACATGGGATTGTCCCTTTAAAGATAAAAGTTGCTTTGGAAGTTTTGCTCAAAATGGTCTCTTTGTGTGTTATATGGTTAAGCGATTGTTCTTCGTATATGTACGTGTATATTAAATGTGTCTCAGTAACATGTAAATGCGTATGATGTAATTCCAAAGCACCATAACTTAATAAGCGCCAATAGAATACAATAGTTATTTACATGGCTTGAACACAGTAGTTTATCGCCTTATTACAGAAATGCCATGCATGACTGAACAAATACAATGCAATGTTAACACAAACAATAAGATGTCCCCATGTGTTTGATGCATGCCAAAACGAGACTGCAACAAACTCCCTTGTCAACTCATGTTAGCCATTCGCTGCTTTTCATGTGGGATATTTCAAATATACATTCGTAATATATTATGTTGATGACAGCATTCATTCATATTAGTTTTCGATCAATTAATGAATAAAATCATACTTCGGTGTACAGGAAACTATATGTTTTACGACAATTTCTCGCACATTTATAACAACATTACACAAGTTAAATTTATGAGATGGTCATAACATATGATATCCTAGTAGAGTAAATAAAGGGTCTAACATTATGTCAACAAATGTCTTTGTGAGGCAATAGGGCTATAAAATGGACGTTTGATTGACCCTTTCGCGTGTAGAAACTACAGCAACCCTTTTCCACTACAAATCTGCAGCAAACGACTTGGCTGAATTATAGATGAGAGTATAATGATTGAATTCAGTTTTCAGTAGTCGTCTGCTGCATTTGCGTCAAAATGCGTCTGCGAGTTGTAAAGGATTAACATGTTGCGCTACCTAGTTGGTAGAATAACATGAGTATCTCTCTCTCTGTCTCTCTCTCTCCCCCCCCCCCCCCCCTTTATATCTCTCTCCCTATCTCTCTATCTTTCTCTCCTCTCTCTCTCTCTCTTTTCTCTCTCTCTCTCTCTCTCTCTCTCTCTCTCTCTCTCTCCTCTCTCTCTCTCCTCTCTCTCTCTCTCTCTCTCTCTCTCTCTCTCTCTCTCTCTCACACTCTCTCCTCTCTCTCTCCTCTCTCTCTCTCTCTCTCTCTCTCTCTCTCTCTCTCTCTCTCTCTCTCTCTCTCTCTCTCTCTCTCTCTCTCTCTCTCTCTCTCTCTCTCTCTCTCTCTCTCTTTTCCCCTCTCTCTCTCATTTTTTCTCTCCCTCTCGTTTTATCTATCTTTCTCTTTCTCTTTCTCTCAACTCTTTCGTCCATTAATAAATTGCCGATAGTTATGCTACAATTCAACTTGGTTTCTAAGCTATCTGTTAGAGATTGTCGGCTGATCTGATGGAACCTGCAAACAGTGTTCTACTTTTTTTTTGATGCACTTTGAAATACTGTTTGCGACTGAACAGTCGAACATTGGAAAGAACGGTTAGTAACTGGGTTATGACAAAAGTGATTTTGTAATTTTATTGGCTTAAGGATGAAAAGTAAACATTTCCCATGATATCATGAAACCCTTATCTATACCCTCATCCTTCTTTGATAGATATAACCTATGATGTACGACGTTGAAATAATTATGATATTTATTTTCACATGTTAAACAACTATCGAATGTTAATTCCTATGGCGGCTTTGCTCTTAAACAAACTTAAACTAGCGAAAATCCGTCTATCATGCTTTTCAGTATGGAGTGTTTTAAATAACAGGTCGACTAAAATGGGAAACATTCAAATCACTTTTCCTATCTTGACTTTGAGATAAAGGTCACATGAGGGTCAGCCCTGCCCTGGTTTACTATTAAACGTCTTCATTTCCATATACGGGCCGGGATACAGCGGAATAGTCGCCAATAAATGTGTTGAGGTGTTGAGATCAACCTGTTCACCCCTACCATCTGACCAAACGGTTTAAGGATATTATACAGTGAAATGCAGCTGGATATACTCGTAATACAGAACATGAAGATTAAGAGGAGAGTGTTGGAGTGTACAGGTTTATCCTTTAACCTTTTCACACACATAGACAGTTTTGACACATCTGCAGCAGACTAGTTTTTAAAACATTGTGACAAAAGGGATAAACGCTCTTAATGAGCAACTTTTCCTTTTGTCATAATTTGTCCAACTTTATTAAATTATTCTACTTGAATTTGTACAGTTTTTCCATATTGTTGTATAAATGCGTTGCAAGTCGTTTGGCTGCATATTTGTTGTATGTGGGTAAGGGCTTAACGCCCTGTAAGTTTTTCCTGTGTCCCGGTTTCTATGTGAACACCGAGTAACATAAGTATGCGGTGTATTTAGAACAAGAATGTGGATTGAGTGAACCGGACTTCACTGTGATTTTTGATGTTACAATGTGCCAGTATTCTAAAAATGTGTAAGTTATCTTTGAATGACAAGTTTGTGAATAATTAATTAAAACTGAGTCGTGTCTATCGATCTGAGGTGGGGTGGGGTTTACTACATCTGTGTATCGTGAAGACTCGGGAGAATCTGTGCATCCACACAGTCTCACCATAGTCTCCACCGTCCGCATACATGTTAAAAATACCTATGCGCACCTTCTGACAAAATGCTGGAAGGGTAGCCCACTCATTTTAATTCGTTTTTAACTGGTGTTAGAGTGGAATGTCATTATGACTCCAGCTCGTAAGACGCTGTTCATACATGTATGATTACCAGTTTTCTTTGCGACGTATATCTTTGGAAACTATGGGACTTATTCGTTTTCTCGCAATAAGTAATTGTAGGAATTTGAGAATTTCTCAGTGATTTGGTTTTTTTTGTAGCGAATTAAATATTAATTTTACTACGTATAACTTTGAATGACGGCATTTGCACATCTGTACGTTCAATTTGAGATATACATGAATACCATGTTTTGTCTAGTTCAGCAACCAGTGTATACTATGAAACAAATTCCACATACAACAAATCTGCAGCAGACATAAGAAATGTATCCATACGTTCGTGTATAATCAATTTATTATTGAATAGAGATAAACACATTGTGGAAAATGAAGAAGTTTGTCACTATAAGCAATTTCTCCTTTTGCCACACTTTTTTCATTTTTTCGCATACAGCCTTATCTTTGCGTTGTTTCATAGCTTTGCACGTTTGTAGCGTTAGTTGTATCTATTTAACTAAAGGGGCGGGACAACAAATAAAACTAATACATTTTTCTTAATAATTTTACTTTTGTGAACGTTCTGCTCCTTTTGCAACAATAGTTTCAAATATATTAAAATGTTATTGATTCATTTTTCGAGATCTTCCATGTTTTTGTCTAGATTTTTTCGAAGTCTTCTTTTGCGGATTTCTTGTATATATGTTGTACATGGTAAATCATTGTAGGTGTGACCATTTATAACAGTACGTTTGTATAGTATTTATCTTGAACATATTTTGAAAGAAAAATGCAATTCTCACCAGAGTGAATAAATTATTCAATATCTGAGGAATACAGGGATAAGTTATCTTCACAAATTTATGCATGAATTACGCGAATTCAGCGCTCTTAATTCAACCACGCCACACGAACATCGACATTCGGTGAGTTCTGCAATTTATGTCAGTAACAATACATTTGCATATCGAGGGCTTGGTGTGAAACAGTTGTAAATAAAAACCTATTTTGAAAACCCTGGTTTAGGGGCAATTTTGACCATTTTGTGAACCATGCAAATTTTGGTGCCATTGCTCAGAACGAGCAATGGCACCTAAATTTCTATTGTTTACCAAGAAAAATAATTTTAACGCTTATAAAGACTTTATGGCGAGGTGATTAACCTTGGTAAAAAATTACCAATTTTAGTTACAACCGTTTCACGCCAAGCCCTCGATATGTTCATAGAGGGGTATCGGGACAACATATATCTTATGCGTGTACGCCTGGATTTCGAACAATGAAGACCATGATCTGACTGCTCGGATGCGCGATTCGATCTTGGTCTTTGGTGTTCGTCAATCAAGGGTCTGTTTTAATGTAACCCGGTCCAATTAATTCCAAATTAAAACTCGTTCTACATTAATTTAATTACTTCTCGCTATTGCCTACACGCCTTCCTAACGGAACGCTATGTGTAATAACGGTGTAAGTGCATTATGTTACAATACGGCGTTACATCTATGTGGAACCAGGGTGACGTAAACTCTAGTACATGTAACGTGTAGCTTTCACTGCTAACCTCTTATGAAATGTTTAGGCTTGGCCACATTGAAAAACAAAATGGATGACAAAATTAAAAAAAATATAATTTTGTATTATACTACTTACGTCCAGGATAAGTTGCTGTTTGCAAACATTAGTCGACATTTGTCAAAAGAACACACAGGTCAAGTAACATGATTTGTGAAAATTAATAAACCTTGGATAAGCGCATACGTGAGTTGGACCACTGCAATACTGTAGGTCGGCTCTACCGGACGATCCCCGGTAGCTTAGTCGCTGTGACAAGCGTCAATCGTCTTTTGCTAAACGCAGTCTATGTGGAAAAGCAGCCAGTTGCTTGAAAATAATATTATGTGGAGGACTGGTATGAGAAAGCCAGCAAACACATTTATTTGTAAATATATTACTTCTGAGCGTGTGTATGACGATTCACAAAAGTCACCGTATCTACCTTTTTTTCGCGTGCAGTAGTTCGAAAGATGACGTCACGAGTCCAATGTCAATAACACTTCTCAATAACATGAAGCAATAACCAGTCAATCGTGACAGTACTGATAAGGCACCTTTCCATATTTCGGCGGGAAATAATGTTATTCGTTTATAATTAAGGTATAGTATTGATATATTGTTTATTGACTAGAAATCACGTACCAAATGACTGATTGACCGAGGTCAAATATTGAAGTCACAGTCAGTGTGCTGTACGGACAAGGTACTTTGTTACTGACCTTACACGTTGACCCATACCCACTAGCAGACGCGGTTATATGCATCTCCAGCAAACGACTTATGGAACCATAGTGGCAAAGAGAGAAATTTTCACATTTAGCCACTATGTTTTTATCTCTAATATCTACTTCCGTTTATATGGATTTTTCCTATTTTAACCGAGATGTTTTTCACTGTTGTCTGCTGCATATTTGTTGTATGTCGGAAATGGTCAATTTAGCAGTCATCTACTGATAAGTAGACTTATGAAGGGTAAACACGATACGCGCCATGTACAACGTGTGATATCATAAAAACTGGTGGCATGTAAGTGACATCAGAGAGATCACAACAGAGCGTACTAAGTATTTTACTGTATTTCCATGTTGGTACTTTAAAATTAGTATAAATGTGTATACATGCGTAAATCAAGTGTAGAAGTTTCCCATGGTGGCATAGTACATGTCAGCTGGCGATATTGTGTAAATGACCAGACCTACAGACCCAGCTGACAGCTGAACTTGGAGTTTGATTGGCTAACGTAGGTGGAGCTCGTGGTGCCATGAAGTTAATTTGTTTGTGATTGTATGTTTCTGTTTAAGACCAATGCTGTATGTACATTCATAGTAATTACACACATTGCGTGATGTTTGTTGGGGGATTAAAGGATGTACTGCAATATGTCTCTACACATTCGTACCTAAACTGCTAATTGTAGCAAATCATGTCTTGACGTCTCTTTGTTGGGACATCGTTTGTGACATACACTTTTTCTTCTGGCCAATTGATAAATGTCCGCATTACATAACACAAAGTAGTCCCTAATTTCGATCATTAATAACGGCGTTTTCAACCTCGAGGTGATGTTTGTTTGTCGCCCTATATGACTCACAAAGACTGTCGTTAATGTAGGCCTAATAGTCTACTTTTTCAGGCAATATAATAGATGAAGAAATAGTGTTATACGGTAAGACAAACAGATGCTTTCATTGTCTCTAATTTGGACGATTAGGGATTAAAACACGGCAAACGTGAACATGTTGTATGGATAGGCTGTCAATGTTTTATTGACATGTTTCGAAGACGTTTTTCATATTTAATTATTATATTTCGTTTAAACATAGCGTAACTCAATATACTAAGTAAATATACTATTATGATAGTTGTTGATTTCAGTAAGGATGACGTCACTATTTTAACACATTGTCAAAGAATGGGATATCTCTTCATGTAAATCCAACGTAATGTTACTCTCACATGGATACTTATCTTCATGGGCGACTAAATACAGATGAACAGCGACGGAAGAATTTGGATCTGGTTATATGTGGAAAGTGAAGTCTCAGCCGAGCATGTAGAGACTTTAAAGTCTCCCAAGAGCCTTCCAGCTTCGTTTATGCCGTGCACTATGAATCGTTTGAAAGAAAATACACCGTAAAATCCTACTGCTTACACGGCAATATTTCTAAATGTATCCCAAAACGGAGATGCATTAATATCTACATGTATTTTGTTGGACGCGTTTTACGCACTCTTGGAATTTAAAACAGACAGGAATTGACGGGTTATTTCAATGAGGAATTATCATGTTTAACCACACTCCTTAACATCAATGTGACGGCGGACATAATAAAAGAACGGACACAACCTGAATAGAAAACATGGGCAGAAACTGAGGTTACTGCAGCTTATTTTATCGTGGAAGCCCTATTTGACGAGGAGAACAAGGAACACTTTAGTAGAAGGACTTATTAACAACAACGCGAGAAATTTCAATCAGCGGCTATTGATAAAGAACGATAACCATGGAAAAGGAAATCATATCCATGAAGTGTCGTTCTTCTATAGAAATTTCGTGAATTCTGGCATCATGCAGTCAATAATTTACCATGTATTATGCTGTTATTCACGAAATCTCCTTTTATATCATCGAGGTGGTAGAATTAAAGATATTTGAGGATTACGGAAGACAAAGCCATTCTGAGAAAAGAGATTTATTAATGATTTACTTGATGACTGAAAATACCACACTCTAGGATAGAATTGTAATAACAGGAAAAAATACGGAGAGGATTAGCAGATGTCTCGGTAAGCTTATCATGGCTAACTTGGCGTAAAATGGCAGGGAGGATTACATAAACTCTACATTCTATTGAACCGATACATTTCATTTCCCCCTCGACAACTTTATGTACGTTGACTTAGAGGTGCTCACCGAAACACTGAATAAAACTACAGTTACGGAAAGGCCTCTCTAAACCCTAATGCTATTCTGCTGTGAATCGTTACAACCTGTATAGCGTTAACCTCGATTTTTGACGAGTTCTTACATATATGTGTCGAGGTCTGAACTTGTACACAGTTGGAGAGATTTGTAAGCGGCCCGGTTAGCTTAGTCGGTAGAGTACTTGCCCGGAACGAGATGTCAAGGATTCGAGCTCCGACACTTGCATGTTTTTCTCTCCTTGTGCAGATGTATTTGTTCATCAGTATTTGCCAGATAATGATCAATGAATAGCGTTCAATGTAATACAAGAGCTAAATGCATGCATGTGCAGGCTGTTAATCGTCTACATTTTTAGTTAGTGTTGCTTCAAGTCGAACATCTGTTGTTTAATGTCGCGTCTGGAACCATAAAGAATAACAGATGCAGATGTATGTGTGTTTTATTGTGTCTACTTTATGATCACCAGAATGTTTAGTTTCTTTAAATAACCCACCTATATAAACACAATTATATTTGACAAACATATATAAAGATAACCTTATGTGTAGATGACCAAGTTGATATCACACTACCAGATATAAAATGTGACATGTGATGCGGTTTATGTATCGAAAACCTAGCGTCAAATTTAATAAAACCCGCAGATAAAGAGTATGTTGTTATTTTCTCCCACAAAACAATGGAAATTTAATTTGATAATGTTATTGGGAGGGACCTACGTATTAGCATACTTTCTAGGGGCGTGGCCTAAGTTTTGTAGTAAATATTCATCCGCCATTCATTTTTTCATTTCAAGATTACAAAATTGTATCTTCCCCCCCCCCCCCAAAAAAAAAAATGAATCTGTATATTTTTTTTTAACTTTTTCGCTCTTCATAGATCGTAGGTATATAATAAAAGGAAGATTACGTTACGATAAATGTGTTCGTCTTGCACGACTCGTAGCGGGAGAAAAGTCATATCTTACTCGACCGATATCGATTTTTTTCCACGCTACTTGTAGTGCAATACGAACCCTTTTATCGCTCCCGCAACGTAATATTCCGTATATATCCACGTCCTTGCTATATAGTGTACACGTATATATCCACGTCTCTGCTATAGTGTACACGTATATATCCACGTCCTTGCTATGGTGTACACGTAGATATAGACGTCTATGCTATAGTGTAAACTTATTTATCGACACCAATGCTATAGTGTACACGTTCATATCGACGTCTATGCTATGGTGTACACAAAGTATTTGAAAGAACTATTGTATACCTTTTGCACGATATGAGAAGAAGATGCCCATTGGTACGCATCCCCCGCTTATAAGATAGAGTATGGTCAGAGCAAAAATGCTGCTAAGTAAAACAAAAACACCAAATCAGGGACTAGCAAGTTCCGATGTAGTTGGCAAGTGCTGACGAATCAAGTCAATACAGGAGTCACGAGAAACTCGAGTTCGAAGCCCGTAATGCGTTGTAATTTTTCCCTTAGTATTGTAAAGGTCATTTGTATTACATTCAACGGATCAATACATATCTGGAAAGGAAGTAAGTCGCCTGCAGAATGATGTGTGAATTTCTGGTAAGAGAAGAACAGTGAACCAAATGGGTACTTGCCGCAGACATGGACTTAATTAACAGAAAAGCAATAATTCCATGTCACACATTATTGAACACTGATTAAAGATTGCACTTCAATTTGTTCAGTCAGTGCGAGATTTTCTGCACAAAGTAAACGAGTCTAAATATATTATGTCTGGTAAACGGTTACGTTATCAATCACGTGACGCCAAATGGTTTGTATCATACACCAAGGTTCTTTGCATAACATTTTTTTGTTTTTTAAATTTATCATCTTCCTTTATATTATATGTTTCCGACGACAATTGTATGGGAACGAGGGAGCCCGGGAGAGAACAAGCATTGCTAATAAGCACCAGATTTTCCTGTTAAGAATTCTATTTTATAATTATTTTCGATTGTTCGGTTACCATCGTCCTTTATTGTCCAATGGGAGACCACATGAGTCTTATGGATTCATCTGAAATTGTCTGCGCTCCGATCCGAAATGCTTCCCTTTGACCTTATATAGTCGTAATAAACATAACATTTCTTTTTAATTCAATGACAAATAAAATGCAGTATTTCATAATTATGTTCCTTTATTTTAATGCTCACTTTTGATTCATTTACACGTGTCTGTGTTTACAGTCAGATGGAAAAAAATAAAATGTTAAATTCAGAAACGTAGCTATAACTGATCCTAATGTAACTCGGATATAGTCATGTTCGGTAAATAACGTACAGCTGGGAACCACGCTGTGTGTGGATTTTATGTCCGCGTTTATTAATCCACATTACAGGATAACCAAGACGAATGTTTGACGCATCAAAGAGGAGCCGCAATATTTCGTTGCACATGAAGAATAAAGAAAAGGGAACATTCAAATTATTTCACAAACTGTAAAATCATGACTTTAGAGTACTTTTATATATATTACAACAAATTAAAGTAAATTTTTATTTATGCAAAGATATTTAAAAGAACATTTTTAGTACATTTTAAGACACTATTTTCCCCACATACAACAGTTTTTGCAACAAATGTCTTTCAAATCATTTACCGGTATTCAAAAATAAGAACACATATTTGCTGCAGAGGTGCCTGAAAGTGTCTGTATGAAATACAGTTCAGTTAAAATTATCACACTTTGCTTGTAAGAACCAGAAGATTTCATTTTATTTAAGTTTTCTTGAAGTTTTCTTGAAGTTCACATCGCATCCGTGATAAAACGGGAGACACTCAAAATCCCCTCAGTCAAAATCCCCTCACCCTGAAAATGATAGGGTAGTCAAAATCCCCTCGACCAAAATGTTAGGGTAGTCAAAATCCCCTCGACCGAAATGATAGGGTAGTCAAAATCCCCTCGATGGGATTAGCAGGGTAATCATAATGTATGACATTAGGAGACATCCAATGTGTCTAAAGCTAAAATAACATTGCACTAAAAAGACAAAGAACATAGTAAGTAATTTTAATCATTTTAATGTTTTACATACATAACAAAGTAAGTAATTTAATCATTTTAATAAATATTCAGCACACTGTTTCTAGGACATTTTTTATTTTCTCAGTTTAACTAACCACTTTCTACCATATTTAGACGCTCATATGTTTATCTTATTCTTATAAGTTGTCCAATCACTGACAAGAATTCCTCAAGGGACCGTATGGGTTTTGACACAAACATTTTCATCAACTCCAAGATAAACTGACAGTGATCTATATTATATTAATAGTGATATATTGAATTTTGCACAGCATTATTTTAGCATAACAATTCACCAATACGTCTTTTTAAAATAATTAACATGTAATTAATGGGTAATTATAGACTGATCACTAAGATGACTGTAAACGGAAATGATGTACTATATTTACATTTAGCTTTACAAGAAAATATATGATCTTAGATTGAGCGGATTATGAATACCCATCGAGGGGATTTTGACTACCCTATCATTTTGGTCGAGGGGATTTTGACTACCCTATCATTTTGGTTGAGGGGATTTTGACTACTATGCCATTTTCAGAGTGAGGGGATTTTGACTGATAAAACATGTTGTCGGCTAGGCAAAATTTTACCGCGATATTCATGAAAGAACGAATCAACTAGACGGCGTAATATATCTTGATACATATGTTTCTGTGGTTTTAATCTTTTCATGTCTGCATTTCGCGATGACAATTGTACTCAAAGTTAACTTTGAATCATGTATGTGCAATCATGGACGAAACTTTCTAGTAAAATAAGAAGATATTATACTGAACATGAAAGTCAGATTATTAAAAACAAAGCAAATGAATAATAGACTATAGATGAATCGTACGGTCTTTTGTTTTAGCTCCTAACTTTATTCGGGAACCAGAGTCGTCGGTGCGCGGCCTTAAACGCGTACGTGAATACGGACTAAATAAAAAACGCCGGGAATCCAAAAAGTGGACTAAATATTTAGATTTATATTTAGTAAAACAAGTTTGGTAAATACGAGCCCTGGTTCTTCCTCTAACCATGGTTATATTTGAAAGACCCTGCTCTAACTACTGCGTAATATATCATAGGATGTAAGGAAGCAGACTACATTTAACTACATGTTTTGGTTCCCGGTTTGAGATACTATTGAAATGATAAAGCGTATGAGGCAGGTAACCAATTCAAAAGAATGGTTCTCTATTTTTAACTGTTTAGACTAGATACAGCATGAATTTCGCTTATTTAAAAATATACTTACATTAAATTAATATACAGGCCTTTGTCTTTTTTTTTATTTGTAAAACTCACAAAAGTATATAGAGTGTAAAAGTGATGTTTCAAAAGTAATTTAATATACCTTAAACTAATATACTTAGTAAGGACAAAGAGAAATCCCGATATGCGGTCACACGGGCAGGTTTATATATCTCCTTGGCTAAATTTCAAAGCATTTCTTATACAGCAGACGACTTTTGAAAACATTGTGGTAAAAACAGAAATTCTCACAATGATTAACAACTCTATTCAATCATTATACTTTCATTTGTTTAGAGTTATCATAGTTTTTCCAAGTTTGCTGTAGTTATTTGTAGATGTGTTGTATGTGGGGTAGGATTAATGACATTTAAACCCAAATACATGCTTGCAATGTTCTTTATTGTCTTCTTAATACTCCTTAACCCTTTCCAACATACATCACATTCGCAGCAAACGACATTGAAAATGCCCAGACAAAATATTGAAAACGTGAAAATATTGTGGCAAAAGGAATATTGATGGGTAATTTCTCCTGTTGTCACAATGGTTTCAACTGCCGTCTGCTGCAGAAACACTGTTGAAAACATTGTGACCTACAGGATGACTGTTTGACTAGATGTGGAACGGTGGCAATCTTGATCACACGGACTTATCAGGATCTTCGCCTGACGTTGGTCAGATCTAACCCTTTCCCATTTTCAGACGCCTCTGTTGCAGACGACTTTTGAAAACACTGAGACAAAATGAGAAATTGCTCAAAACGAGCAATTTCTCCTTTTGACACAATATTTTCAACTCTTTTCAGTAATTATACGTACTGTACATTTATATAGTTTTTCCTTGTTTTAGCCAATATGTATTTAAAGTCGTCTGCTGCAATTTGCTGTATGTGGGAAAGGGTTAAATGTTGTGAAAAAGCACCAATCAAACCGGGGTCTAATTCTAACAACCTTATTTAGCGCTAAGTACTACTTCATTCTTTCACTGCCGAAGACAAGTCGTCTCTTCCATATTGAAAACAATTGGACCACTCCATTTTTAGTCCAACAGGACATTTTTCTAAGTGGCAAACAATGCAGATGTCATGAGAGACAGCCCGTGACGAGCCGTCTCACCTGAATCTATCCATTGTTTGCAACGGCCTTAAATTGCCTTTGGCAGCGAGAGAGTTAAAAGCATATTTCATCATGTTCGTTTCCTTTATATTTTGTATAACATGAATGGTGGAATGTATTTAAGTAAATTACTAAGTTGATATTAATTGTCATCATGCTGACTTGCAAATTTTAAGAAATGATATATTTCGGCATTTTTAAAGGGAAAACAAAAATGATGAACTAAACTTTTAAGTATTTAAGTATAACTTGTAAGTTTGTTGGAATTTGACCCTTGACACATATCTTTAATTGATTCTACTCAAATGACATTTAGGATTTACAATTCAATGATTTCATATATGTGATAGCATTTCATTGACAGGTTACTGCCATCTTTTTTTTAAAATTTAAAAGAAAATTAATTTAACAACTCAACGAAACAGAACACAAGTCCTTCATTATTTCTGAGATTCTATTCTTATACAATTCATTAGGATTTGTGGTCTGAGAAAATAAAGGTCTTGTTGTGTTGTGTTCTGTTCTAAGATGTAATTTCGTAATTGTTGTAAATGTTCATGATTTAGTCAATCGTTTTTATAAATCAACGGAAAATAATAATTTACCATTTAGTTAAAGTTCAATACTTATTTAATATTGATTTTCATTTTATAGTTAAAATCAACCTCTTCCGATGTCTGCTTCCTTGATACTCAACCAGCACGTACGCCGATCGTGCGGGGTGTGGTGTGTGTACGTGTCATAAATTTTGACACCACTCTCAAGGAAATCGAAACTCAGGAACTTTTGACCATTTATATAACACATCTTCAGCATAATACTTTGAAAGTTTTCGGGGTAAAAACATTGTAGATCTATACAAATGGCAGTACACTTAAAGTTTCGGGGTAAAAACACTGTAGATCTCTATACATGGTAGTACACTTAAAGTTTCGTGGTTAAAACATTGTAGATCTATACACATGGCAGTACACTTAAAGTTTCGTGGTAAAAACATTGTAGATCTATACACATGGCAGTACACGTAAAGTTTCGTGGTAAAAACATTGTAGATCTATACACATGGCAGTACACTTAACGTTTCGTGGTAAAAACATTGTAGATCTATACACATTGCAGTACACTTTAAGTTTCGGGGTTAAAACATTGTAGATCTATACACATTGCAGTACACTTTAAGTTTCGGGGTTAAAACATTGTAGATCTATATACATGGCAGTACACTTAAAGTTTCGTGGTAAAAACATTGTAGATCTATACACATTGCAGTACACTTAAAGTTTCGTGGTAAAAACATTGTAGATCTATACACATTGCAGTACACTTAAAGTTTCGTGGTAAAAACATTGTAGATCTATACACATTGCAGTACACTTAAAGTTTCGGGGTTAAAACATTGTAGATCTATATACATGGCAGTACACTTAAAGTTTCGGTGTAAAAACATTGTAGATCTATACACATTGCAGTACACGTAAAGTTTCAGTGTAAAAACATTGTAGATCTATACAGATTGCAGTACACGTAAAGTTTTGGGGTAAAAACATTGTAGATCTATACACATGGCAGAACACTTAAAGTTCTCGCGGTAAAAACATTGTAGATCTAAAATCATGGCAGTACACTTAAAGTGTCGGGGTAAAAGCATTGTAGATCTATACACATGGCAGTACACTTAAAGTTTCGGGGTAAAAACATTGTAGATCTATACACGTGGCGGTAAACTTAAAGTTTCAGGGTAAAAACATTGTAGATCTATACACATGGCAGTACACTTAAAGTTTCAGGGTAAAAACATTGTAGATCTATACACATGGCAGTACACTTAAAGTTTCGGGGTTAAAACATTGTAGATCTCTACACATGGCAGTACACTTAAAGTTTCGGGGTTAAAACATTGTAGATATCTACACATGGCAGTACACTTAAAGTTTCGGGGTAAACACATTGTAGATATATACACATGGCAGTACACTTAAAGTTTCGGGGTTAAAACATTGTAGATCTATACACATTGCAGTACACGTAAAGTTTCGGGGTAAAAACAGTGTAGATCTATACACATGGCAGTACACTTAAAGTTTCGGGGTAAAAACATTGTAGATCTATAAACATGGCAGTACATTTAAAGTTTCGGGGTAAAAACATTGTAGATCTATACACATGGCAGTACACTTAAAGTTTCGGGGTAAACACATTGTAGATCTATACACATGGCAGTACACTTAAAGTTTTGTGGTAAAAACATTGAATATCTATACACATTGCATTACACGTAAGGTTTCGGGGTAAAAACATTGTAGATCTTTACACATGGCAGAACACTTAAAGTTCTCGCGGTAAAAACATTGTAGATCTATAATCATGGCAGTACACTTAAAGTGTCGGGGTAAAAGCATTGTAGATCTATACACATGGCAGTACACTTAAAGTTTCGGGGTAAACACATTGTAGATATATACACGTGGCAGTACACTTAAAGTTTCGGGGTAAAAACATTGTAGATCTATACACATGGCAGTACACTTAAAGTTTCAGGGTAAAAACATTGTAGATCTATACACATGGCAGTACACTTAAAGTTTCGGGGTTAAAACATTATAGATCTATACACATTGCAGTACACTTAAAGTTTCTTGGTAAAAACATTGTAGATCTATACACATGGCAGTATACTTAAAGTTTCGGGGTAAAAACATTGTAGATCTAGTATACACATAGCACACATGTTTACCCCGAAACTTTAAGTGTACTGCCATGTGTAGATATCTACATAGCAGTACACTTAAAGTTTCGAGTGTAAAAACATTGTAGATCTATACACATAGCAGTACACTTAAAGTTTCGAGGGTAAAAACATTGTGGATCTATACACATGGCAGTACACTCATTGAATATATTTGAAAACATTGGTGGAATTTAATGATTTTAATAATATAATAAATACAAAACAATTTAAGGCAGTGTTTCTAAAATTAAGCTGTTTTATTCCAGGCGCTGAGATGATCAACATAGCACGGTACGGTCAGTTTGTTTTTAACCAAGTCTACGACTGCCGAGTAGGTGGCAGCCACCCCGGCAACCAGTCCTATCAAAACTATCTCGTAGAGAATGACCTTTGTGTGTAGAGGAACGGATCTGAAAAATTAACATATTCATGTAAACAAATAACAAATTCACGGAAACAAATAAAGGATTCATGTAACCAATAACGAATTCATGTAAACAAAAAAAGCATATTCAAGTAAACAAATTACAGATTCATGTAAAAGAATAAATTTTCCATGTACAAAATAACATATGCAAACGAATACCATATTCATCTTAACGTATACAATACTTATGTAAACGAATATTATATAAATAAAAAAAAATGACATTTTCATCTAATCGAATAACATATTCATGTAAACGAATAACGGATGCGTGTAAACAAAAGTGAGCCGCGTCAAGCGAGATGGCGTTAACCCCTACCCGCGTCAACCGAGATGGCGTTTACCCTTTCCCGCGTCAAGCGAGATGGCGTTAACCCTTTCCCGTGTCAATCGAGATGGCGTTTACCCTTACTCGCGTCAATCAAGATGGCGTTAACCCTTTCCCGTTTCAAGTGAGATGGCGTTAACCCTTTCCCGCGTCAACCCAGATGGCGTTAACCATTTCCCGCGTCAAGCGAGATGGCGTTAATCCCTTTCCGCGTCAAACGAGATGGCGTTAACCCTTTTCCGCGTCAACCGAGATGGCGTTTACCCTTTCTCGCGTCAATCGAGATGGCGTTAACCCTTTTCCGCGTCAAGTGAGATGGCGTTAACCCTTTCCTGCATCAACCGAGATGGCGTTAAGCCTTTCCCGCGTCAAGCAAGATGGCGTTTACCCTTTCTCGCGTCAAGCGAGATGGCGTTAACCCTTTCCCGCGTCAAGCGAGATGGCGTTAACCCTTTCTCGCGTCAAGCGAGATGGCGTTAACCCTTTCCCGCTTCGAGCGAGTTGGTGTATTAACCCTTTCCCGCGTCAAGCGAGATGGCGTTAACCCTTTCCCGCGTCAAGCGAAATGGCGTTAACCCTTTCCCGCGTCAAGTGAGATGGCGTTAACTCTTTCCCGCGTCAAGCGAGATGGCGTTAACCCTTTTCCCGCGTCAAGCGAGATGTCGTTAACCATTTTCCGCGTCAAGTGAGATGGCGTTAACCCTTTCCCGCGTCAAGCGAGATGGCGTTTACCCTTTCCCGCGTCGAGCGAGTTGGTGTATTAACCCTTTCCCGCGTCGACCTTTTCCGCGTCAAGTGAGATGGCTTTAACCTTTTCCCGCGTCAAGCGAGATGGCGTTAACCCTTTCCCGCGCGCGTCAAGTGAGATGGCGTTAACTCTTTCCCGCGTCAAGCGAGATGGCGTTAACCCTTTTCCCGCGTCAAGCGAGATGTCGTTAACCATTTTCCGCGTCAAGTGAGATGGCGTTAACCATTTCCCGCGTCAAGCGAGATGTCGTTAACCATTTTCCGCGTCAAGTGAGATGGCGTTAACCCTTTCCCGCGTCAAGCGAGATGGCGTTTACCCTTTCCCGCGTCGAGCGAGTTGGTGTATTAACCCTTTCCCGCGTCACCCTTTTCCGCGTCAAGTGAGATGGCTTTAACCTTTTCCCGCGTCAAGCGAGATGGCGTTAACCCTTTCCCGCGTGAGGCGAAATGGCGTTAACCCTTTTCCGCGTCAAGCGAGATGGCGTTAACCCTTTCCCGCGTCAAGTGAGATGGCGTTAACTCTTTCCCGCGTCAAGCGAGATGGCGTTAACCCTTTTCCCGCGTCAAGCGAGATGTCGTTAACCATTTTCCGCGTCAAGTGAGATGGCGTTAACCCTTTCCCGCGTCAAGCGAGATGGCGTTTACCCTTTCCCGCGTCGAGCGAGTTGGTGTATTAACCCTTTCCCGCGTCACCCTTTTCCGCGTCAAGTGAGATGGCTTTAACCTTTTCCCGCGTCAAGCGAGATGGCGTTAACCCTTTCCCGCGTGAGGCGAAATGGCGTTAACCCTTTCCCGCGTCAAGCGAGATGGCGTTAACCCTTTCCCGCGTCAAGTGAGATGGCGTTAACTCTTTCCCGCGTCAAGCGAGATGGCGTTAACCCTTTTCCCGCGTCAAGCGAGATGTCGTTAACCATTTTCTCAAGCGAGATGGCGTCAACCCTTTTCCCGCGTCAAGCGAGATGTCGTTAACCATTTTCTGGCGTCAAGCGAGATGACGTTAACCCTTTTCCGCGTCAAGTGAGATGGTGTTAACCCTTTCCCGCGTCGAGCGAGATGGAGTTAACCCTTTCCCTCGTAAAGCGAGATTGCATTAACTCTTTTCCTCGTCAAGCGAGATTGCGCTAACCCTTTCCCACAACAAATCTACAGCATATGACAGTTTTCCTTACACCAGCGATTCAATCATAATGCTTAACCCCACAAGCCTGAGCACAAAGATTGGAAAGTCATTTATAAAGTATTTGATACGACCCGGCCTGGAATCGGACCCGCGACCCCACGCAACAGACACACTACAACTGCACCAACGAACCGGTTCTTATAAAGATCCATCGATGTAAAATCAATGGGACTACACTTACAGGTGTTTGTGATCAGTCTATGAGGCGTTTTGCTGTATATTAGCGGAAAATGAAAGCACGGAAAAACTGTATATGTATCTTAAGGCTCGTCTCATTATACACTATTCACAGACATGTATAACTAAGCTTCGCCAAGCAGTCATCATTGTTTTTGCAAACACTGAAGACTAGCTGACAGCCTGTTGTGAATTATTGTTTGCATATTAGTAAAGGTATTTACTACGATTTGTCAATAAGCATTCTAAACAGTCTGAAATTGATTACCCGACGTTAACTTATTAGAGTCGTCCAATCGTCTGAATACATTTGAAAGATGTGACATATGGGAATTGTAATGAACATTTTTGAAATAAATTTAGAAACATTGTGAAAGAAGTGGACACATTCAGGGGCGTAGCTCCCTTTAGGCACGTGCCTACACATTTTTTCTCAAAATGCAGCCGCCGCACAGACTGATCCGGCCGACACATTCCGTCTTAGGGGGATATATGTATAGAGTAGGTATTCCTGAAACAGAAAATCCTCAGGAGGCGAAAAGTGTCTATCCGGGTAGGCCTGTGTGGCATGCTTAGGCTAATCCGGGTCGATACTTAATGTTGATTTTCTCACGAGTCGGCCTACACATTGATTATTGCCAAGCTACGCCCCTGACATTGCTCATATCAGCCTTTCAGCATATTCTACATCTACTTCCATCTGCTGCTGCAAAGACACACATATCGTCAGCAGCCGGTAAATGGTCGAAGGAAACAAACCAATAAACTTGCCTGTTTGTGATTTTACATAATCTCAGATAAAACAGTGGTGGACAGATGAAGGCGAGTATTGAGATCGTCGAGCCACCGACCAAGGACAAAATGGAGGAGAAATGGGGAATAGATTCGGCCACGAATAGAACGACAGCCATCATCAGCGTTCTGGTCACCAGCCGTTTCCATGTAAACCCTGGAGGAGAGAAAAAAATAATATTAACTCGTATTGTTAACCATCATCAACAGACAACACGAATTTGCAGCAGACGACTTTTGAAAACATTGTGGCCAAAGCAGAAATTGATCCAACGAATAATTTATCCTTTTGTCAGTGTTTTCAACTCTTTTCAATAAGAGAATTTTCATATTTTTGCCTAGATATGTTCAAAGTCTTCTGCTGTGTATGTGTTGTATGTAAGAAAATGTTAACTTGACCGGTATAAGTAAACATAACCGTTTCCCTAGGGCATACAATAGTTGACGCCCATCCAGTCGACAACTATTAAAAACATTGTGGGAAAAGGAGAAATTGCTGGTATTGAGCTTTTCTCCATTACCAACAATGTTACTCCGCTTTCAATCCTTCAGATATTGCGATTTATCATGATATTTGAACAGATATACTTAAACTATTGTGCAAGTGGAAAAAGATAACCTAGCTTTTATAACTAGGGTAGCTTATTACTAGAGTAATCTCCCTTCTGACATATCTCGCTCTACAGTTTTGTCTGGCTGATAGGTTCCACTTTGGAAATATATTTCAGCAGGTCAATGTGAAAATAGCTGACCGTAGGTTTGTGAATACATCATTCGTATGAATTAATCGGAAGTTATCTGTCCTAAGAGTTTACCATAAATGTTATCTGGCTTAATATTTAACCATAAATGATATTTCTTCACTGTTCATAATCTAAAAATGAAAAGAATAAAGTTTAGTACAATTCACCATTACCATTTATATAACTAAAAAAACCAATGTTATCACTAACTAGCTAATAATTATAACAACTTCATGCAGACGCATCTTGACACATCTGAAGCCGACGACTTGAACGTGCAATTCTCTTTTTGCCATACTGTTTTCCACTTTATTCACTTATTTTTCATTTATAGATTTTTCATATGTTTTAAACTAGACGTTTTCAAAATCGTCTGATTTTGTGTAAGATTTCTGATAAGTTAAAGAATCTTACTTTCAGGCACACCTAGCACGTGCTCGAGTTCCTGTGATACCGGATTGATGACGATGACAATACCAAACAACAGATGCGCGGTTATCAGTAGTGATATAATCGTACTGGTGGTGCCCTCTGGTAGCGTGTTTAAGATGTTAGCATTCACCTGGTCCCCGTACACGAAATAGGCCGCCGTGGCTGATGGTACGTACATTAACAGTATGACTGCAACCAGACAATTGTTATTAGTTGGTATATTTAAAGAAACAAGGACATACGTATTAAAGCACAAATTCATTGAAAGAGACTTTCCATACTGTTTCCCACTGTTAAAACATGCTTTGGTATTAAGGTCTATTGAAGGTGTAGTATGGAAGGCCTGCTTCAATAGATAATAAACTTAAAAGTTAAACTTTAAACTCCATTTCGTTTCGAAGAAACAACGTCGGTTTTCATGGAAAATAACTATTACATATAGATTACTGTGTTTTGTTTACCATTTTTTCTGTTTCAGTATCAATTAAATGCAGTGCTGATTCACGATGACCAGACCAGTTTAAAGTCATTTCTCGTGTGGCCAATGTCATTTCTGCGCACGACAGCAATGTACGAATACCTTTTAATTATATACCTGCACGCAAATACATGCAGATGTTCACGCGCTAAAACAAAACACGACATATCTTTAATCGTTTAGAAATGGGCAGAGTAAAATCTCTTTGGACTGATACAACAAAATTCGCTTTGGAATATAACGCAAACAGTCCGCATAAATATGCACTCAAGTTTAAATGTTTCGATAAATGTGAAATGTCAAAAGTCGAGCTCGAGTTATGAATGTGCGAATCTTTGCGAATACCAATCTTACGACATGTGTGACTAGTGTAGATCAAGATCAGCAAGAGTAACCACACAGTCTGCACTATTCGCGAAAATATTCCAAGAAACGTGTAATTATTACGTTAAGAATGGTTTTCCTGGAGCACCGTTCATATCTACACATGTAATATTGACGTAACGGTTTGCCTGTTACTTCGCTCAAATAGAGTACTCAACAATATTCTAAAATGCTGTCTTGTTGTACTTATACGGGTAAACAAATCGACGGCGAAGCCGGCGATGTTTCCCGTCAATAGGTAATGTGTATGAACTTTGCAAAATTTTGCTATACCGTCTTTCCAAAAATTGTGTCCAGAATGGATGTTTCGATGCAGTCACGATTCTGCTACAGTGCTACGTTTTGGATGAAAAGAAAATATCGAAACAAAAAAAAATTCTAGAGAAAATAATTAAATATGATAATACGTACTCGATAAAGGAACGAGCACAAGTAATTTTATGTGTGATAAATAGAGAATAACTAACTGCATGTTTTTGATATAGAATTTATGTCACAAGGGAAAAAAGGGGTAATTTGGTTAAAATCACGAAACCGTAGGTTGAGTGATTTTACACCAAATTACCCCTTTGTTCCCGAGTGACATAAATTCGATATCAAAAGCATGCAGTTAGTTATTCTATTTATTATATATCTGGAATAAATCTCCCCTTTATTTTAAAGAAATATATAACAAAAAAATGACTTGGCCTTAGGCGTATGAATGTTACGTAACCAAATACTGCTGCTTCTATTTGGCGCCAAATGACTAGCGTTATGACGTCAAAACCGCTGACGTGACGTCATTTTCCTAGTATTCGGTCTCAGTTTTTTTAGAATTCCTAGTATTAAACCCACTTTAAATTCCAAAGATGTTCCAAATCTAAAAAAAGTAGTTCCGGCAAAAATGATATAATCACTAGTGATGATATAACAAAACTAAAAGTGTTTTCGTCACAGTGTTAGTATCATTTTTTTAAAAATTGATATTGATTTTATGTCACTTAAATTTCAATGCAAAATTTGGATAGGTATGTAATAATTTCCGTTTAATAACACTCGTCGTCTATTTCTAAAACGAGTTCAAATAAAACTCGTAAGGGTTTTTTGACATTCTGGAAGTTATAAATCCAAATTCCTGTAATATGACGTCATAATATGACGTCATTATATTAGTGGTGCAGAGGTAGAGCGTCGGCCTCTTGTATCAAAGGTCCCTGGTTCGAGTTCCGTGATGAGTGGGTCCTGACTTTGGGATTTTTTTGTTTTTTTTTGTTTCACAATCGATGTAAAATAAATAAGTTTAAACTAAATGAACCAAAAGGAAAACGACAGAAATTCTAGGAAACGTTAGTTTGGCTTGTCACAAATGTAGTTCCGTGAATTATGGAATCGTTTTATTTCAAGTACTTTATGAAGGGCAAGTTGATTATTTGTTGTACCTGTCATCATATTTTCATAGATGTAAAATCTTGGCTATATTTTAAAGTTAAATATAAGCTTAACCTGATGATGATTTTTATTTTCTTTGCTTAGGTCGGTAGGACTCGTAATTGACATAAATAACTGATCGTGCTGCAAGCAAGGGGCTAACTGCAGTTCGCGGGGAATTATTCACCGACCACAACATATAATAAATGTTTACCCGAAATAGGTAGCACCTATACTCATATTATTTAGCATTAGTCATAGGACATTACATGCAGTTATCGAAATCGAATTGTCTGTCATAAATCTTCATAAACCAATTATTAATACGAAAAAAACCCATAAATGGTTTTTTTCGTTCATAGGTAACACGAGTGAGAATCTGTTTCTTTTTTTTTTCAATGACCCATGAAGCTTTTTGAAATGAAACTGGCCAAATTCATGGGGGCCGCCATTTTGGGTATGTATAAAATGAGACGAAATATCTTTTTAATCATTTTTTTTAAATCGTTATTTTGGGTATGTATAACATGAGACGAAAAACAAGGATTGAAGATTATTGTCGTCTTTTTAATCTTTTTTTTTTTAAATCGATATTTAAGATCATTTAAGTGCTGTGTTATGTGGGAATTAACATTTGTACGAAAAGTTAAAAATAAATTGAACTCTGCAAGAAATATGTTTTCCCGTTCGTCAAAAAACCGACAGCATTAGCCTTCTGCGCCCGAACCTAAATTTTGACTGTATCGTAGCCAAAGAAGGACGTGACGTCATTTCCGTAACACTTTATCTTGGCGTCACGTCAATGGAGCGACGTCGTTTCCCGCAAAAAAAGTGGTATCAACATGAAAGACTCAAAATTCCTATACATGAGCTATTGACTCACTCATTCAAAGTCTAATTATTTATCAAACATTGTGGCAAAGGATAACTTTTTCATAAGGAGCAATTGTTTCTTTGGCGACAATCTTTTCCTAAATCGTCTGTTGCAAAAGCCTCAGAAACCGTCTCTAATAGGGAAAGGGTTTAACAGAAATGTGACCCCTTACATAATTTGTTCCAGTCGTATTGACTGGTTGAAAAAGGAAGTCGCCAGGTGGCATCAGAAAGGGGCTGATCTATTTGCTTCTTTACCATAATGCAGGTGATCGATTATTTTCTGTTCGTAATAATAGACGACAACAATACGAATTCCAAATATGTTTTGATAATGCAAGAAACATGACATTAACATTATTATTGTCTACTCAATTACTTATAAATCCCTTTTTATGCCCAAAGTATGCTCTTTATTTTTTGTTTATAATTATCTTGCGTTTTATGAATGTTTTTTTTCGCTCATAGGTAACAGGTGTGACATTTTTTTGTTTTCAAAAACCCATGAAGCTTTCTGAAATGAAACTGGCAAATTTCATGGGGACGCCATTTTGGAATATGTATAAAAAGCAGATTTAAAATTATCGTCGTCTAGTTAATCTTTAAAAAAAAATTCTAAATCGACATTTAAGGTCATAAAAGTGCTATGTTATTTTCGTGTGATCTAATTTTGTACAAAATAAATGGAACTTTGAAATAAACGACCGCAATTCGATGTCAGAACTTAAATTTTGACTGTACCGTAGCCAAAGAACGATGTGACATCATTTCCGTAACACTTCATTTGGCGTCATGTCAAATGGAGCGACGTCGTTTCCCGCAAACAAAGTGGTATACACATTAAATACCTCAAATTCCTATGCATTAGCTATAGATTCACTCATACAAAGTATAATTATGTATCAAGTATTGTTGAAACAGGATAACATTCACATATTGAGCAATTGTACCTTTGGCGACAATCTTTTCCTAAGTCGTCTGCTGCAAAGGAGTCAGAAAACGTCTGTACTAGGATAATGGTTAAGCAGAAATGTGACCCCTTACATGATTTGTTCCAGCCATATTGACTGGTTGAAAAAGGTAGTTGCCAGATGGCATCAGAATAGGGCTGTTACACATTTGCTTCTTCTTTACCGTAATATAGGTAATTGATTAAGGACCTTAAGCATCTTGGTGCTCATGTTTAAACCTCGTTCATTATAAATATTCTTCATTGATTTTCTGAAATTCTTTACTTTATTATTTTCTGTTCGTAATAATAGACGACAGCAAAACGAATTCCGAACATTTTGTGATCATGCAAAAAACATGACATTAACAATCCTTTTCAATTCAATCCTTTATTGGCAAGTATCGACAAAATTTGTCTTTGGCCATTTACAAAGTGGAAGAATATGGCTTAGACAAAAGAAAATACATATACAACTATACAATATATCAAATAAATAATATTTAGTATATCAAATGAAAAAGGTACACAATAAGAATATGTTAGGGAACAGCAACTAGCTTTATTACGTCATCGCGAATAGCATTGTTATCATCTAGTCAATTACTTATAAATATTTTTTTATTGCCAAAGTATGCTCTTTAATTTTTTTTTACAGCCATCTTACTATTTTATATTATATACTCAATGATAAAATATAGAGATTTCCCAACTTGAGAAAACCTATAACATGCTTTTTGTCTACTGAGCAATATCGCCCAGTGTGCAATATAGCTCACTAGCCGGATTTTCGGAACTACTTTTTTTTAATCTCTAATTTTTTAATTTTCTTAAATTTAAAAATAATTAAATAAAAATAATAATAAAAAAAGCATTAAAATAAAAAAAAATAGAAATTGCACTTTTAAATCCGCAAATAGGAGCTTGAATCGATATAACACATTTATTTCAATCAATGTACACATTTCTCGGTGCGCGCGTAGTGGCGTCACTGCAAAACTGGCAGATTACGTCATTCAGACCTCTCCGCTTCTGAGCTAAAAATAAATGAGCTGCACAGGGGTATTGTCGTTTAAAAACGAAAATTATCGCCAAGTATATAATATATAGTTTAATAAACATTGTTTTCATGATTTGGGAATTAAATCCCTCGTGAAAGAGATTCTTGCATATAAAAACTCGTGCCCTATGGCGCACTCGTTTTTATATCGCAAGAATCTCTTCCACTTGGGATTTAAATCCCGTATCATGAAAACAATGTTAATTAAACTGTATTTCGTAAATAGGTAGCACCAATAGATATATTATTTTGGCACACTTTTATGAATCAGGGTAATATAAACAAGCAATACTTACTGCCATAACCAAGTAAAACTGCTTTCCCGAAATCGTTTGGATTTTTCATATCGGACTGGAAGGTAGGGAATGCTGGATGACCGTTATAGGCGAAGCAGATTGTACCGTAGGCGGTGAAGAAAGACACGAAACCAACGTCAGTGTGATGTACGGTGTTTGTTTCCGTCCCCGCCCCATAGTGTATCACAGACGCCATTAGTATCAGACTGGCTGTACCGGTTGCTAAGGACGCTGCTACTGCTATACCCCTTGGAAATAAACGAGAAGCACACTACATATGTGATAGTTCTCCTACCCATGCACTTCCTAGCTTTCTTTCAATAATAATCCATACGCCATTTTCCCAGGCTACTGTTTATTCATGCCTGAAAATGCATGACATCTGATTTAAATACCCTGGGCTTATCAAAGGTCTCTTGAAATATTCTGTGAAAACTCCTCGAACTGCGCAGATCCAGATTATAATGAGTTGAGTTGGTATATCCTGCAGCACCGACCATGCTGAGACGGTTGTGTGTATATGCTTTTATTCATCTGATTACAACAGTTTGTCAGTTTCTCTGTCCCCATTATACCGAAATATCTATGTGACTCCACACGTAATACATACATGTATATGTTATTGGATCAGATATCATGCATGTACAGGCATTTTATACTAGTGACGTAAATACGATAGGGTTGATTTTATATGAACATTGCTAACATTTATAATGGTTTTCCACTGAGACTATTAGCCCATTGGTGGAAGACGAAAGAAGCTTGTCACAGTGACGTTTGACATAGGCCGGAAAGAAGTTTTGCCGAGCTGGGGTTTAAAAAAATAAACCCTGGATTGACAGACCGCGTCGCTTCTGACTGAGCCATGGGGGCTCAATTTTTTTTTTATGTTACACGAGTATTATAATAAATAAGATTCGATTTTGGCTGCATCATCGAAATAACTATCTTCAGTATAAAGCCCCATTATCACTGTCCCGGATTGGCGCCCCGGTACGTCCCGGATTGGCGCCCCGGTACGTCCTGGATTGGCGCCCCGGTACGTCCCGGATTGGCGCCCCGGTACGTCCTGGATTGGCGCCCCGGTACGTCCTGGATTGGCGCCCCGGTACGTCCCGGATTGGCTCCCCGGTACGTCCCGTATCGGCGCCCCGGTACGTCCCGTATTGGCGCCCCGGTACGTCCCGGATTGGCGCCCCGGTACGTCCTGGATTGGCGCCCCGGTACGTCCTGGATTGACGCCCCGGTACGTCCTGGATTGACGCCCCGGTACGTCCCGGATTGGCTCCCCGGTACGTCCTGGATTGGCTCCCCGGTACGTCCCGGATTGGCTCCCCGGTACGTCCTGGATTGGCGCCCCGGTACGTCCTGGATTGACGCCCCGGTACGTCCTGGATTGACGCCCCGGTACGTCCTGGATTGACGCCCCGGTACGTCCCGGATTGGCGCCCCGGTACGTCCTGGATTGGCGCCCCGGTACGTCCTGGATTGACGCCCCGGTACGTCCCGGATTGGCTCCCCGGTACGTCCCGTATTGGCTCCCCGGTACGTCCTGGATTGACGCCCCGGTACGTCCCGGATTGGCTCCCCGGTACGTCCCGGATTGGCTCCCCGGTACGTCCTGGATTGACGCCCCGGTACGTCCTGGATTGACGCCCCGGTACGTCCTGGATTGACGCCCCGGTACGTCCCGGATTGGCGCCCCGGTACGTCTCGTATGGTGGTTCGTGAGAAACCTTGTCAAACCGGGAAGACAAACGTTTCGGCACCGTAGAAGTTCGGGATGATCTGTGGCTGTTAATCCAGGGGTTGTGAGCTCGAAACCCAGCTCGGCCAACATTATTTCCTACGTTTGACAAACGTCACTGTGACAAGCGTCATTCGTCTTCCACCAATAGGCTAACAGTCTATGTGGAAAAGCAGTCAGTTACTTGGAAAGAATGGTGTGTGAAAGCCAGGAAACCGTGTGTAGATGAATTGGCCGTCGTGATATGACTGCGTTAACCCCAAACTAATCAAACAATATACTAAAAGTTGTTTTAAAGTGATAGTATTGTGAAGTTCTTTTCTCCACTTTGTTATAATATAGAAAACAGGTTTTTAATTGTTTAATAATGCAAGCAAAATCGATTTTTATCTATAAATGAGCCGAATTACGAGAAAACCAACATTGAGGACCAGGATCAGCCTAAACATACCGCGCAGGCTAATGCGGAGAGACACTTTTCGCCTCATGAAGATTTTGTTTTTAGGAATCGTTACTTTAACTTTATTCCCCTGAGACGGAATGTGACGACCCGGATTAGCCTGCGTTGACTGGGTCGATACATTACTCAGAGTCCATAATGTTGGTTTTCTCATGGAACGGCTGATAGGATGAACTCACCAGAAATCTTTCGGCGTCCCCAGCCATGTAAACGGGGTCATCACAACCCCGACTATCACAACAATATAACAAAACCCATATGGAAAATGACTTTCTACTAAATTGGCGATGTTTTCTGAAGACAGAAGAACGTACACAACGGTCGCACCAAACATAGTAAAACTGATGGAAAACGAAACGATATATCTGAAAGACACATGGATAATAAAATCTGAATCATGAAAAAATGAATCCTGCCTGAACTCAAATCATGATTGTTCAATATACAGATGAAAACATTTCGTCTTTAAAGTTTTCAACTTCATGACATATTTTCAAATACATGATGGTCGTCATGTTGTTCGTTATATATTTTTAAATCAATTAGTAGTCCATAAGGGCTGATTATAATAAATTAACATGAACCAAACTTTAATACTATCATGTTAAAGACAATTTTTGAACACAATTGATTGATAGCGGTATAAAGTAGTGCGATCCGACAACATTCCCAATACGAATACAACACGACTGTTACCACCTCGGCGACGTAGTAGTAGAACGTCCGACCCGATGTGGGTTCGAATTCAAATTAACATTTTGAGCTTTCGATGGTTTGTTCAAAGTAGAGAATTAAAATAGTGCAGTTACGGCTCCTCTCTTTCGGCGATCACGCTCGCGGGAAAAGCATTACTACCGGTGTACCGGTAACAAGAGTAAACTACTTCCAGTACTGGTAATGTTGACTGGTAAACAAGTATGAGAAATAAAGTTGATGTGACCGGATTGAAATACTGTAGAAATTTGTGTTAACTTCATTCAAACAAATTAACACAACCCATATTAACATATATTTTTCTACTAACTATAAACTGTTAGAATTTCTTAAGTAGATAATTCCCATGACGTCTGCATAGTTACCTTCCAATTTTTCCAAACGCCTCCTCCCCGATGGCCGGATATGGATATCGAACCTGACCTCCCCGAAATTCCGGATGAATGTCCAGTACGATTGTCCAACATTTCCCCAGTATGTGGCCAGTATAAGCCGAAGTCATACAACAAACAAGTATCAACACAAAACCTATCCAGCCTGTGTGATAATATTAAAAGTAACTTAACTCTTTCAGCGCCAAAGGCAATATTGATGTTTTTGCAAACAATACTGATTCAGGTGAGTCAGCTGTCTCACCTGAAATCAGCATTGTTTGCCTTTTAGTTATCAAAATATTCCAAACTGTTATTACATGAGAAATGGAGACGATCGATTTTGAACATGGAAGAGTCTACTTTAAACAATTCGGCGCTGAAAGAGTTATTTGATTGAGGATTATATGACCGGTGTAAGATGATCTGATCTCATTCAACAAGAAATAATCAATAAACAAATGTACAACCAGTCATGCAAATATAAACATGTACAACCAGTCTTGCAAATATACAAATGTACAACCAGTCATGCAAATATACAAATGTACAACCAGTCATGCAAATATACACATGTACAACCAGTCATGCAAATATACAAATGTACAACCAGTCATGCAAATATACACATGTACAACCAGTCATGCAAATATACACATGTACAAACAGTCATGCAAATATACAAATGTACAACCAGTCATCCAAATATACAAATGTACAACCAGTCATGCAAATATACACATGTACAACCAGTCATGCAAATATACACATGTACAACCAGTCATGCGAATATACAAATGTACAACCAGTCATGCAAATATACAAATGTACAACCAGACATGCAAATATACACATGTACAACCAGTCATGCAAATATACACATGTACAACCAGTCATGCAAATATACAAATGTACAACCAGTCATGCAAATATACAAATGTACAACCAGTCATGCAAATATACACAAGTACAACCAGTCATGCAAATATACAAATGTACAACCAATCATGCGTTCAATGAACGTTAAAACGGAATCGTGTGTCGCGAACACCCTGTTTCCAGGAAAACCTAATTCTGTTTTGCTCTTTCACTACCAAGTTTCACAAAGTCGAATCGTCCCTGTTGGAAATTGGACCACTCCATTTTTCGTCCTTAAGGGAATTTGGTAAAATTTAATGTATAAGTGGCAAACAATGCAGATTTCAGAAGAGACAACTCTTTACGAGCTGTCTCACCTGAATCTGCCTTGTTTGCAAAAGCCTTTAATTGCCTTTGGCAGCGCAAAGGATTAAGCGTCTTATAAATAGTATTGAACTCAGGGCTAAATATATCCTGCTCCTTTAAGGAAGTTTATCAGTATATTACCAATACAAGCTGAGGGAATAATACAGAAATTAACTATTAAATTATCGGACTTGTTAATATATCAAATGATATTAAATTATTAAACGAATTTCACCAGTATCCGCATTGGTGTATTATATGTGACCAATATGTGCTCAGGTTATATATTAATACTTATCAACATACAAAAATGAGTCAAGACACGCGAAACCTGACCCTCGAAACTTTTTGACGGTCGAAGATCCTGATTCGGATGCCTCCAGACAATCTGATAAGGATGTTTGCTGTTTGCCTTGCCATGCAGTCAAACAAGTAACCTGGAAGCCACTAATGAATAGACCAAGCACCGACAAAATAGAAATGCAAATAGGTCTAATGAAGGTCGGTTTTCGTGTCCTGGTCTGACGTATGAGTTAATGACGATGAATGTCAACATTTAATATTAACATTTTGACCTATCTGGACAAATTCTGAAAAACAATAACAACATGGGGTCCGGTCGATGAACAACGTCCAACATCGAGATCTTATTTACAAGATCAGCCGAAGATTTCCGATTGAAATGTGAACTTTGTGGAAAGACGTTTAAGAGATGTGCCCCAGAAAAGTAAGTCACAAGGCTAAGGGCATTACGTCCATACACACAGTCTAATATGGATTTTCACAATTTAAAATTGGCCCGATCTCTCGACGATCTCTCAAAGAAAAAGACGTTTTTGTGTAAATACTTGGGAGATCTTTGTGCGCTCGTTGTTCGATCAAAATGCAATTTTTGGTCAACTTTAATGGCAATCTTTTGGGGTCACTGAAAGACACATGATGGATCATTGGATGTTACGCCTTCTGCAACCACTGTGAGTTTGCTGAGCGTTTGTTTTGCGACAAAGAGCGATTACAGGGAGATCTACGGAGCTCACGGAGAGACTTGAAGAGGTCGCTGAGGGATATTGTTGAGTTTCTTGGGCGACAAAAGAAATTGCTCAGCCTTTTGTTAGGTTTGCAGTGCTCCTCCATAAGTCTCTGACAAGCTGTTGAAGAGAGTTTAAACTGAATAACCAAGTTTTGGCACATGGTGCTATCCTACTTGGTCACAAACAATTTATACAGAACCAGACGACCATTGCTCTCGTCCAAAGGAGGATGCAGAAGCGCAAAAGAAGGAGGTCAAGAATCTGAGTGTACCAAGCCATCCTATACAAGGACGAAGTCCATTAAAAGATCCCGGAGAGATCATTGGGAAACCACTAAGCGCTCCTAGGGAACTCATTGAGAGAGATTTGAGTGAGATTGCTTCCTTCGGCGACAGCTGAGAGATTGTTTTGGACAGAGTCAAAACTTTGAGTAGACCATTGCGATCATGGAGATCACTGGTAGATCATTGAGAGACCAAAGCGTTTGATGGGCATTCATTGAAAGATGAAATTCCATTTTTTCATCGTTCAACGTTCTCTCAACGGTCACCACCTCTGTGTAAAGTTTTTTTTAGAGAAACTATCAATCCGTTTCTGACAAATAGTTTCCTCTTGCTAATGCACATGCGGATGTTCATAAGTTCCTGTCATAACAGTAAAAGTGTGTGTTTTCCTGGACCCTTGCACTTGATAATAATGACGTGTTATAATGAAGTATTGTACCTGCGTCATCAACCGCTTTGGGTAAGGTTAAAAAACCAGAACCTGCAATAACGCCAACAATGAAAACACACGTGGTCAGAATATTCAGTCCTCCATGTCTTTCCGTAGTTTGGACGTGCTAGAAAACAAAATCAGACAAAAACCATTAACAGTTTTCAGAAACAGACTTGGCAACATTTGAATATATAACGGTTTAATTATGATCGATTGATTCGGGTTTCACGCCGTTTTCAACAATTCCTCAGTCATATACAGACGGCCAGTCCACCTTATCATTTCAGGGGCGTACCTATATTAAAAACCAAGTATACGCACAGACGTGCATGCTTCCCTGGGATTTTTTGTAAATCCAACATCGCCCTTACACACTGAATGCTCGGACAGGTGCTAGTTAAAAGTAGTTATTTGAAGACATCCGATTTCTTGGTTATATATGATAACCTGAATATATCCCGCCTTTTTTTTGTGATTACATGGAATACATATTATCTTTGTTAAGTGGTGGGCTTTTTTTTTTTTTAACAACCAATAGGTTTGATCATTGTCAGAATGATATAGTTAGTTAAGTTACTCCCCGCATATTCACATACTGACCGATACTCGTCTCCATTCTCTGTTAAACAATATAGATAAGTTAATTGAATTGTGTAATTTAGCAATGTTCACAAATACAATACTGAATCCGTTCACTTCAAAAGTATTTAAACATTAATGATTCTAATACGCTTACTGAAGTAATTATGAAATCAGAGTTTAAAACATCTTGCCTAGATTTAATTATACATCGACTCATGTTTTATTAACATGCTCGATGTCTGCTTTCAGCTTGACCGATTCGTCTGGATTGCAAACATCCATGTAAAAGATTACATTGAAACAGAATTTCACCGAGTTTACCGTGTTCGCAATACGAGATGATACAAATCATTCGCTAGACAATTAAGGAGAAATGATCACATAGCCGGCAAGTTTCCGAAATAGATGCGTATTTCTGAAGACAATCTATGATTGCTCAATAAGTTCTCAAAGCCCAGAAATATTTATTTATATTTCTTCACTAATTTGAAATAAATTTAGTAAGATTGTTAACTTTCACATGACGTATTCATCCACCATTTTATACCTTTTTTCATTTGTTTCCTTTCAGCTTACTCGCTATTGTAATTGGTCTCTGTAATTTCTTGTCTGATTCCATTTTGCCAAATAAATAATTGAGCATTGCCTGCGAGGGTTATTCAAACATTGTATGATTCTTTCAAAGCTACGAACACAATTTTGACCTCCGCTTCTTTAAAGGACCGATTTAATTAGATTGTTATTTTTTTCAATAATTTACTTCCTTTCCTCATATATTTTATCATACTTTATTAAATCATGTTACATCCATAAAACGAATATCACACAACCGAATATGATATAGATATTGTCGTCTGCTTGGAAAACCCCAAACTATTTACAATATACAGTCAAACCTGTGCTAAAGACCACCTAAGAATAGCAATTCCTTGTCTATAGCAACTACATTTTTAATTTCCCTATTACTTATTTTCTAAATAAATGGCCCTGCAATTAAAGACCGCCTGGGAACAAAGACCATAATTATGCCTTCCCATGCGTGGTCTTTATACACAGGTTCAACTCTTTTGATAGAGACTGGTGGGGTCAGAAGAGAGTGCTTAACGTGAGCTTTGTATCATTCTGACAATATTTTCAAATGTCGTCTGCCGCAGAATTTGTCAAACATCTTCCGTGTCAGGGAAAGGGTTAAACACTAAATATATTTTATTTACAACTTTTATATTTTTAATTAGCCTAACCTTCAAATAAACATTGAAAACACATGTATGCTTTGCTTATTGCTGATGCTAACAGTAAAGATGTAAATGCAAGAACTAAGATGAAATGATCAGAAAATCTTACCGTTTTAGCATCCCCGTTGATCAGCGATACTGACTCCGCCATTTTGTCATACTGTACTTCATGCATGATTGCCGGTGATAATGTACCCATCCGACAGACCGAAACAATACGTTTGGAATTCCCCTAATGTGTACACGGTTTTGTTACTACTCATGCACAGCTGTATAAATAAATCATAAAACATAAGGAAGGATAATTAATGTAACATAAAAAACAAGTGTCATGATCGAACGAACTTGTGCAGATTCTGTAGAAAACGAGATTTGAAAATTGTTGGAAAATTAAAAGAAATAGTTCAGACTCATAAAGAGCAATTTATCATTTTTTCCTACAATGTTTGCTGCTCTCAATCATCCTTGTATTGCATGATATTTTGATGGTTACGTTCGCATTCATTTAGGTCAAAGGGAAGTAATTCATTTTCCATAGACAACCATTATAGCATTATGGGTTATGGTTCGTTCCCAACAAGTGAAACTACACAGAAACCCGTCTCGAAATAAAGTTCAGTATAAGAACTACTAAAATAGCAAAGAAAAACATACAGGTTGACGGACGAGTTTTCGTGTTATGAGGTCAACTAGAAGGTCACCCTTATCCCGCACTGAATTTTACTTTCAATTTCAGAAAATACAGGATATCAAAATAGCTAAAAGCAAACAATATTCTGGTTATATGTTCAACTTTATAAAAATAACTTTCAACTTTCAACAAAATCATTATGGTCCAATGAAAGACAACTTCAGTCATATATATTCCTCTGCAATTACCATTACAATGTTTTAAGGCAAATAGTATCAGTCAGTACTACTTTGTTGATTACAGGTAGATGGATATAGATACAATTCGCTTTTGCTTGCATTACCATAACATGACAATATACCATCGGGGCTAATCAGGAGTGAAATGTCAATGTTACTATAACAACATGGGAAGGGAAGCACTAGTACAATTTGATACATTCATTTTATAAATCTTACTCTAAACAGTTTTCTATTTATTTTGAAGACAATGCTTTTGACAATGCATCTATTATCGAGTATTGATGTATAGATTATATCCTTTCCTACAATCAACACATCTGTAGCAGATGACTTTGAACACATCTAGCAAAATAAGTAAACTCAATATAAATGAAAGTATCATTATTGTAAAGAGTTGAACAGATTGTGTAAAAAGAAGAAATTGCTCATTATGAGCAACTTCGCCCTTTCCCACAATGTTATCAAAATTCGTCTGCTGTAAAAGCGACAGACACTAGATGCATGAACACACTATTCTGGATACATAAATACCATACCCTAGATACTCGAAACTAGATATGACTGAAATATGACAAGATACATAGAAGAATAAAGGTCTAATAAACTAGTTACACACATATAACAAACTTGATTCACGAAGTTAATATTCTAGATACACGAATGCCAAACTTAGTTGATTGAGGAATACCATACACTACATGTTACACGAATATAATAAACTAAAATGGTGAAATACAGCCCAAGATACACGGATTTGAAATATGATTTAACATAAACGAACATAGCTCTAATACACTATATATACAAGAATATAACTAACTAGATACGTGAATATAATAAACAAGAACCACGAATATATTAAATTAGAAACAAGAATATAATAAACTAGTAACAATAATATAAAAAAACTAGATACAAGAATATAATAAACTTGATACGCGAATATAATAAACTAGATACAAGAATATAATAGACTAGATACACGAATATAAACACACTAGATACACGAATATAAACAAACTAGATACACGAATATAAACACACTAGAAACACGAATATAAATAAACAAGATACACGAATATAAACAAATTAGACGCACAAATATAAACCAACTAGACACTCGAATATAAACAAACTAGAAACACGAATATAAACAAACTAGAAACACTCATATAAACAAAATAGATACACGACTTTAAACAAACTAGATACACGAATATAAACAAACAAGATACACGGATATAATACACTAAATACATGAATATAAACAATCTAGACACACTGTTATAAACAAACTAGATACAAGAATATAAACAAACTAGATACACGAATATAAACAAACTAGACACACTAATATAAACAAACTAGACACACTAATATAGCAAATTAAATACACGAAAATAAACAAACTAGACACACGAATATAATAGACTAAATACACGAATATAAACAAACTAGATACAGGAATATAATCGAACTAGAAATATGAAAATAAACAAACTAGATACACGAATGTAAACAAAATAGACACCCGAATATAACGAACTAGACACACGAATATAATAGACTAGATACACGAATATAAACAAACTAGATACACGAATATAAACAAACTAGACACACAAATATAAACAAACTAGACAAACGAATATGATAAACTATATACACGAATATAAACAAACTAGACACACTAATATAAACAATATAGATACACGAACACACTAATATAAACAATATAGATACATGAACATAAACATACTAGATACACGAATATAAACAAACTAGATAAACGGATATAATAGACTAGATACATGAATATAACAAACTAGACACACTAATTTAAACAAAGTAGATACACTAATATAAACAAACTAGATACACGAATATAATAAACTAGATACACGGATATAATAGACTAGATACATGAATATAAACAAACTAGACACACGAATATAACAAACTAGATATAAGAATAAAATAAACTAGATACACGATTATAAACAAACGAGATACATTAATTTAACAAACTAAATACAATAATATAACAAACTAGATACGCGAAATTAGACACACTAATATTAACAAACTAGACACACGAATATTATAAACTATAATGTATTAAACCGTGCTCAAAAAATACCATCTAATGCGTATAATAGTATGTGATAACAGGTTTTTTTAACAGGGCTTTACACCATCCGACATGACCGTTGCAGAGCGTGGATCGCACCCGGGGCGCCTGTTTCCAAATACCCCAAGCTAACCTCTCGGCCACAACGGATTAAAACAATGAGTGAAGATAAAGGTCGGTCTGTAAATCATCCAATCTGGTCCAAATGTCCACAGACTGTCTGTAGCTTCTTGAAATGTCCTAATACTTATTTATGACCATGATATACCAAGATTAACCTTTACTGATAGCTCACATTGTAACGACTTGAGCTATCAATCCAGAGCCAGTGAGTTCGAACTCCGGTGCGGCAATTCATTCTTTCCGACCGGCATCAGCCTTCTTCTATCAATTGGCTAATTAACATAGTCTATGTGGGAAAGTAGCCAGTTGCCGGGGGAAGAACGCTGTGTTAATAACCTGCGTGTGTTAGCCTGAAAACACACGGCTCACGTTAGGTTAAACTGGTCGCAGTGAACAAACCTGGGGTGAAAACCCTGATGAAAACGGCTTTAACTATTGTAATCTAAACCAAACATACACAGCTTAATCAGGGCATACGATGGTGTCATATGAAGTTTGGTCGGGTTTGCCGTACCGCAGCTCATAATAGTGTAGAGTATGGTTAACTGACTTTATTTACCCTCGCCGCGTGCAGGGTTAACTGACTTTATTTACCCTCGCCGCGTGCAGGGTTAACTGACTTTATTTACCCTCGCCGCGTGCATGGTTAACTGACTTTATATACCCTCGCCGCGTGTATGGTTAACTGACTTTATTTACCCTCGCCGCGTGCAGGGTTAACTGACTTTATTTACCCTCGCCGCGTGCATGGTTAACTGACTTGATTTACCCTCGCCGCGTGCATGGTTAACTGACTTTATTTACCCTCGCCGCGTGCATGGTTAACTGACTTTATTTACGCTCGCCGCCTGAATGGTTAACTGACTTTATTTACCCTCGCCGCGTGCAGAGTTAACACTTTCCCTCATACAGCAATTCTGTAGCAGACGACTGACTTTGAACGTATTTTATCAAAACATAAAAAATCTCCATAATTGAATGGATAACCTATGACAAAAAGTGGAAAACATTGTGGCAAAAGGAGAAATTGCACGTTTTGTGCAATTTCTTCTTTTGTCACTATGTTTTCAAAAAGCCGTCTGCTGCAGAGGCGTCAGAAAGCGTCTATTTGAGGGAAAGGGTTAACTATGTGGCGAGCATTTTATAAGGGAAGGACTACTTACAACCCTTATACTAATGTTGTTCTCACTTAATCTCCATCATTGTGCCAATAGTTCATTCACTGTCTGTTCATGTACGTTTCCGATTTGCTACGATTGATATACAATGATCGTCCATACAGCGTCCTTGTAAAATGATACTTAAAGAACAATTTAATCCACAATAAACACGCTCACAAAAAAAACCCTCCTTTCTTAATGCTAAGTTTATCTAGTCATGTGCACACCTACACAAATCACAGTGTTCGTTTGATAGCTATAGTGTTGTGCAACAGATAAGTGTGTATTACTAGAGGGGGCGACGCTTCTATGCTCATTTCGGAAGATGCACGAAAGCATGAGTTACATTTGTATTTAAAGTATGTGTGGCTGTGATGCGAATGTGCAGATAATAAACACATCTCAATTTATTAGTATGTGTTTATGCAGGCATTGCATTTTGTGTAATTTGGCCCATATTTTAACTACCTGTGAACAATTTAACCAAGTCATCTACTACTTAGATATTGTTTAACCCTTTCTCACACGTATACGCTTTCTGACTCCTCTGAATTAGACGACATTTGAAAACATTGTGACAAAAGAAGAATTGCTCATAATGAGCAATTTCTCCTTTTGCCACAATGCTTTCAACTGTTTTCCTAGTAATCACACCCCCTTTTATAGAGATCTTCTTCTTTTTTTAGTAAACGTTTTTAAAGTTGTCTGTTGTGGAGTTGTTGAATGAGGGAAAGGTGTCACTATGACCGTAATCGATATAAAACCCAGAACAGTGATGCTATTACTTTGACTTACAAAACACATGTCAGAATTGTGCAAGTTTCCATACACCCATAATCCCATCCCCAACCCCACTCAACGACAACAACAACACAGAACTTCAAGTACGTTGCAGATTCAACCCATGGAGGTTTATCCATTAAAACAAGGGTTAATCAGTTATAATCTGTTGTAATTATCAATGTGTACTTGCTGTACCGGGTTGGTACGTTATCTGTACTCTCAAACGTAATCGGAAACTCACTGGCAAATACTCGTCAGGTCGAGGGTTTGAATCTCCGTTGGTCATTTTAACCGTTTACATTACACATTTGAGCGTAAATAAATAAAATCAGTGAAAAATATGTAATATTTTACCAAATGGGTGTATAATTTTGTACCAGAGTTGAGACAATGTGATGAAAGGTTGAATTCGTTGTAAAGGGGCGAGTTTGTAAAAAAAGGACCACAGAGAGAGCGTACTGGCATATACATTCTTATAAAGTCACTCCTATCTGATTACTCGAGTGAAAGGTGTTTTATGCAGCTCCCAACAGTAGTTCAGGCATATGACGGTTTAAATAGTGAACTCTTTTTTTTGTGTTCTAATCATTGAAAGCACCCGCGTGGTTTTGTTTATATTTTCGCATCATATGTAGGCTAAATTACTGTTTTCATTTTTTTTTTTTCAAATAGTCTGAAAATTACACTTCGAGTTGGTAGGTGATGTTTTAGTAAATGTTTGCGTTACATTTCATTTAAATGCTGTTGGTGTTCTTGAAGTGCTTATGTTCTGTAGGAGTCCCTATTTCGATAAATGAACTATAATTCTGGATTGGATCCATTGTGTAATTTGACCGACAAACTATGTTCGAGTTATAGTAAGTAAATATTGTATTATATGTATGCCACTCAAATGAAATGTTTTCCGTTTTTCAAGCCGAGTCTTTTTAGACAAGATTCTGACAATCACATGTTCGATTGAGTCTCAACCGTTAGCATGACATGTTCTATTTAACTTGAATGATATATTGTCTTTTTTAATCACATGAAATAAAGCGATAGCAGTCTGGTTTAGTACGCATGACGATGATGATAACCTGTGCTCTTGGAAGCTTATTGTTAACATGCTAGGTTAGCTGATATAGACTGATATCAAACTGTACGAACCCTGATCATACTGTAGGCGACTTTAGACACCCTTGTTTGCCAATAGGGTAGACCTAGACGAGCATTCCCAAACCCGTTAAATCTTGATACACATTGCCCGCCGCTGATTTCTATATACTTTGTATGATGTTGTGTATAGAGTCTACCAATATCACACTTAGAAGACAATATATGTTAAGGGTTTTGTCAACATGACACTATCACTTTCGTTTTAAACAGCAATCGTTTTGATGTTATGTATAGTTCATTGTCATTGTGTTGATTGATTTAATCGAGTTATGGATGTCATAACATAACACGGTAAATCATCATCGTCATCTTCATCTTCTTCTTAATCGTCTTCTTCTTTGTCTTCCCTTTTTTCCCTTCTTCTTCTTCTTGTTCTTCTTGTTCTTGTTCTTCTTCTTCTTCTTCTTGTTTTGCTCTTCTTCTTCTTCTTTTTCTCTTCTTCTTCTTCTTTCTTTTCGTCTTGTTCTTCTTGTTCTTCTTCTTGTTCTTGGGTCTTCTTCTTCTTCTTTTTTTCTTTCTTGTTGTTGTTGTTGTTCTTCTTCTTCTTCTTCTTCTTCTTCTTCTTCTTCTTCTTCTTCTTCTTCTTCTTCTTCTTCTTCTTCTTCTTCTTCTTCTTCTTCTTCTTCTTCTTCTTCTTCTTCTTCTTCTTCTTCTTCTTCTTCTTCTTCTTCTTCTTCTTCTTCTTCTTCTTCTTCTCCTCCCGCTTTTAATTCATCTTCTGTTTGTTTGTATGCCACAATGACTCTTTTCACCTTTGATATATCTTGTGATACCCAACCCAAAATGTATTGACATTTGACAATTTATTTTAAAATGACGCCTCATTTACAGTGATGCCAAATTAACAGTGACACCATAGTTACGATGAAGCCACATTTAAAGTGACAGTGGCACTTCATTTACGGTGAAGCCACATTTACAGTAACATCACATTTACAGTGGCACTTCATTTACGGTGAAGCCACATTTACAGTGATGTCATTTTACGGTGACGCTACATTTAAGGAACGTTATACGCCTAATGTAACTACATATGAACTGCGCTGGTGTGTAGGGTCTTATTGACACGCCCGATCTGGTATCGTTTAAACCTACGTTGGCCCATTTTATTGGGATGACCCTTCCAGCTTTTCGTCATACAAAACAGACAGTGGTGAATCCTAACACAGTTTAATGTCATTACAGTATAGAGGCCATGCACAAAACACCAATTGAACGTTTTCATTGTCTTGTCAATCGTATTTTAAAATCCATCGTTATGGTCTTTTTTCAATCATTTTACGTGTTTTCCCCGTGAATAGGTACCACATATAGATCAATAACAGTATATAGAGAGAAGACGCGAAGATAGTGTGATGTCATCGGAACGCGATACTCTTCAATTTTCGAAGGTAATTAAAGTTCGTAGAACCTGGTAGTCCCTTGCGGTCGAAATTAGTTCTCAGAAAGGCTTTCTCACAAGATATTGTCGCCTTCTGCAAATCCCAAATAAAGGCACATCTGAAACAAATGATATTTGAAAACATTGTGGCGAGAAGAGAAATGGTACATATTGAAAAGTGTCTCATTTTGCCTTAACGTTTTTAATAATAATACATGTACTTTCATTTATAGAGTTAGTTCACATTTTGCACAAATGATTTTAAAGTCGTTGGATGCATATCGAGGGCTTGGCGTGAAACGGTTGTAACTAAAAACCTATTTTGAAAACCCTAGTTTAGGGGCCATTTTGACCATTTTGTAAACAATGCAAATTTAGGTGCCAATGCTCAGAAAAAAATATTTAACATTGATAAAGACATTATGTCGAGGTGATTAACCTTGGTAAAAAAATAACAATTTTAGTTACAACCGTTTCACGCCAAGCCCTCGATATGTTTAAAGTGAGAAAAGATAAACCGTATAAGGGAAAGCGTAGTCTGATTTTTTGTTCGATAATACCAGGGACGTAGAGAAGACACCTGGCTGTTTTAAAACAGTAATTACTCAAATTACATAGACACCTACGTCCCTGACGAAACTGTATATATTTCTATAAAAATGTATTTCGTCAATTTAATATTGGTTTAATGAAAACACATGGTGAAATAATTTCTGAAAATTAAGCATAGTTATATTGCAACAGATGGACAGTTGTGGAAACAAAACACTTTTTGATAATTTATGATCCTTTTGAATAATATCAGTCCATTATATTAAGTGAAAAAATATTAAAAATTACCACGCGTCCCCTACGTGTATCGCGCTTGCAATGCGACCTCACGGAGACTTTAGAAGCTGGGCAGATTTTCGGAAATTTCAAGATGATCATTGTGTAGTCATACTGTATCACTTTGAAACGCCGGTTTATAGAACAGAACAGAACAGAACAGAACGTTTATTTAGACGTATACAAAGTACATAGTCATTTACAAACATACATACATATAGAAAATATTCAGTCACGTGGGTTTGAAAAAAAAAACAAAAATCAATAAAGAAATGAAGAAGGAAAAAATTAAAAAAACAAAAAAAAATCAGTTGATTGAAAAAGTGAAGAGCAGGAAATTATAGTAAATAGTATAGCAGGTCGCACATACAAGGCATGGTCGCCATGGTCGTATTAAGAACTCCATAAACACAGTGAGAACACCATAGGCGCACTGGGGCCCCATGAAGAGGTGGTGCAATCGCACAATAGTGGTGAAATCATCGTTACATCGCACTGACACCGGCATAAGGACTCCGAACGCGTGGTAGTATCGCGACAAACACGCGAGGGTCGTGGTGAGGACGCCATGAAGTCGCCGTTGTAAATGTTACCATTTTCACAGCCTCTATGCCACGCTTCTTTTGCGCGTGTTCTACGTTCATGGGGGTGTTATGACGCTTGTCTCACGAGCTTCGCGACATTACCGCGTTCTCTCCGCGTTCCAGGTCAGATCGCCGAATGTTGGCGTTTGTTTTGAACATGCTCAAAACAAACGCCGTGACTTGGCGATCATTGGCAACCATGGCGACCACAGCACGATGTCTGGCGTTTCCACCACGCTTATCGACGCGCTTTTGGTACATTTTCCGTCGTCGTAGCAGCGCAGTAAGGACACCCACCCAGTCAGACGGGGTATTAGGTTTCTCCCTTACGTTCTGGTGTCCAGTGTAAAGTGTTTTGTCTAGCTCTTTTCTAAGAACATGTCTCATCAATATCCAGCTTCTTGTCCCTATAAGCTCCTCCTTACAGCCCGTCAGACTGGACGGCGACCAACCGCGAATGTACGGTGACCATACAATGAACAAGGTCGACGGCAAACGAGAACACAATGCAAGAAAAAGTCCCAACAACAAACTTGAATAAAGCAGCGCTCTTACCTCTGTGCTCTTATGGCGCTTCTATTGAGATCTATAGACTTGGTAACGGCGACCACCGGCGATCCCGCGGCGCTCTAACCACGCGTCCTCTACGTATATCGCAACTGCACGGCCACCTCATGGCGACTATATAAGCTGGTCAGATTTTCGAAAATTCCAAGGTGTATTGACTTTGAAACGCAACGTATTATAGCAGGTAGCAGATGAAAAGTATGGTCGCCAGTGGAGTGTTGTGCATGCTTGGTAACCACGCCATGGTCATATTTAGAACTCTATAAACGCAGTGGGAACCCCCCCATGAGGACGTGGTGCAATCGCGCAACAGTGATGAACTCATCGTAATGTCTCGCCCTGACAACGCCATTAGGACTCCGAAAGCGTGGTGGGAAGTGGAAGACACGCGATGGTCGTGGTGAGGTCGACGTTGCAAATTTTACCATTTTCGCAGCGTCTTTGCCGTTCGTGTACTGCGCGTGTATTATGTTCGTAAAGATGTTACGACGCTTGTCTCATGACCGTGTCAAAGGTCAGATCGCCGAACCTTGGCGTTTGTTTTGAACATGCTCAAAACAAACGCCATGACTCGGCGATCATTGGCAACCATATACCGACCACAGCATGATGTCTAGCGTTACCACCACGCTTATACCACGTTTATGGCGACCTTGACGCACTCTGTGCCGGTTTTCCGTTGCAATAGCAGCGCAGTAAGGACGCCACCCCGGTCTGACGGGGGTATTATTTATTAATTAAACTCTGGTAACAATGTCTTGATCTTAGATTGTGTCATGCCATACTAGTTAATGTATTCTTCACAAGTTCTTTATATGTAAGACTGATAGTATACTGCAGCAGAACAATCAATTTGGTAAATGAAGTGTTGCTTACAATGAGCAATTTATCCTTTTGCTACAACGATTTCAACTATATTCAATATACTCTTATGTATCAAAGCAGACGCTATTTGAAGTGTCATATTAGATAACCGATTTAAACATTTCAATCAAAGGGGATGGGACGACGCAACGAAAACGGGATTGACTGGTTGGTAGCTGCCTGTTTTGTGGTCGGCTCTACAGCAGGAACTGGGTTTTTGTCCCTACCGTTCGCTGTAGTAAAGACTGGTACGTAATAAAATCATGCTATTGAGAGCAAATAAGGAAAAACACGTTAACTCTTTCAGCGCCGAATTGTTTAATGTAGACTCCTCCATTTCAAAATCTGTTGTGTCCACTTCTTAATGTATGGAAGTTTTGGACTATTTTGCTAACTAAAAGGCAAACAATGCTTATTTCAAGTAAGACAGCTCGTTACGAGCTGACTCACCTGAATCTGCATTGTTTGCAAAAACCTCAATATTGCCTTTGGCGCTGAAAGAGTTAAGTGAATTGGACCTCGTCATATAACTTAAATACAGTTTGAAAAACGGCGTTAACTCCTTTCCATATATAGACACTTTCCGAAGCCTCTGCAGCAGACGATATTCTGAAAACATTGTGACAGGTAAGGAATAATTGCTGAAGTTGAACAAATGTTTTCATCTTTATTCAATAACTGTTCTTTCATTTCTAGAGAGTTTACATATTTGGACTAGAAGTTTTTTAAGTTTTCTAGTGCAAATGTGTTGTATGTGGGAAAGGGCGGGTCAAACTCCAATAAGTTATCATTAATTCTTTCAGTGCCTAATTTCTTAAAGTACATGTAAACTTTTCCATGTTCCAAATCGGGCGACGCCAATGTTCATGTCATAAGAGTTTTGGCATATTTTGATAACTAAAAGGCAAACAATGCTTATTTTCTTTCTTTTCTATGTCAAGTCAGACATTTTAGTCGACATAACATGGCATAAACAGTTGTATCTCATTTATAACATACACTATATACAGATTGCATGCTGCAGTTTAATCTTTTAAAAATTAAATACTAAGCAAAGCATGATAATGAGTTCTTTAATCTATTTGAAAGGGATTTCTAGTTGGGGGTCTGCAGAGCATGGAAAGTGAAACACAAACAGCATATCACTTTTGAAAACATTGTGGCAAAATGAAAAAAAAATGCTAATTTTTCAACTTTATTTATGGGGATTGTTCATGTTTAAGCCAATATATTTTTAAAGTCGTCTGTTGCAGATTTGTTTTAGGTGTGAAAGGGTTAACGTATTTCTTTTTGTTGAACGTTTTAGCACGGTTGTAACACGGAGATCACGTGCTTGAACTATATTTGCTCGACGCCAAGCCCCGGTAGCTCAGTGGGTAGCAACGCGGGCTGTCAATCCAGGGTTTGTGAGTTCGAACCCTAGCTCGGCCATAATTCTTTCCGACGTTTGACAAACGTCCCTGTGATATGCGTCTTTCGTCTTCCACCAAAGTTCTTATACTCTATATGAAAAAGCAGCCATATTGGCTCGACAATTTTTAACTCGTGTGTCGACTGTCAAGAATTCAGCAATAATATCAGTGACATGTAATAGAAACCATACTGAAAAGTCTCGAAAACAGCACTATATTATGGATCCTGTGGATTTTCTGTTTCAGGGATCATTACTCTATACCTCTACCTTCCTGAGACTGAATGTGTCGGCCCAGATTAGCCTGCGCGGACTTCGCAGGCTGATCTGGGTTGATATTTTACGCAGCGTCCATAATGTTTGTTGTCTCGTGGAACGACTCATATAAGGATGAAAATAATTAGAATTGAATACTTTCTTGATTCCCCCACCTGATAGTCATGATTATTTAGTAAGATCTTCAGTAAATGTATTCATTTCAATCATTGTTTTATTTAGTAAGATATTCAGTAAATGTATTCATTTCAATCAGTGTTTTATTTAGTAAGATATTCAGTAAATGTATTCATTTCAATCATTGTTTTATTTAGTAAGATATTCAGTAAATGTATTCATTTCAATCAGTGTTTTATTTAGTAAGATATTCAGTAAATGTATTCATTTCAATCAGTGTTTTATTTAGTAAGATATTCAGTAAATGTATTCATTTCAATCAGTGTTTTATTTAGTAAGATATTCAGTAAATGTATTCATTTCAATCAGTGTTTTACAACAATCATTCGAAACTTTCGGAGGCTTTGCCTCAACCCTTTCCCATATACAACAAATCTGCAGCAGACGACTTCGAAATTGTTTTGGCCAACATACGGAAAATTTCTACAAATGAAACTATAAGTATTGAAAAGAGTTGTAAACATTATGGCAAAAGGAGAAATAGATAATTACGAGCAATGTTTCCTTTTGTCAGAATGTTTTTCATAATTCGTCTGATGTAGAGGCGACAAAATGTATCTATACGAATGATATGTTGCATTATTGTATTATCATTCTTCAGGACCCGCCGGGTTTGTTCTGTTACCTTTAATATGGGCTCTATCCTTGTACACAGGGAAGTGTATTTCTGACGTCATGGGGCAAGTCACAGACTGTAAATCCTACTCGGAACTGGCAACCAAATCTTATCAAGGGAGGTAATTTTAAGTCACGTCTGGTGACTGGGTTTTATTGCATCTGTGTACAGTGACACATACATCATATGTTAAATAGACATGAATGCATCTTCTGACATATTTCTAGAACTGTAGCCTCGGTAGTTATACGCCGATGTTATCATTTCGCACATACAGCTGCCTATCTTATAATGTCGTATGAAGTAGAAAAGCGGTACCAAAACAACACGTTTTCCATATTATTATTATTATTTTTTTTTTTTTTTTTGAAAGTGACTTATAGGCCAATGGGGCCGGGTGTTACATTATTTTTTCGTACTATTGTTTTGTTGATGTACATACACATGCCACTATAATAAAATACAAATTAGGTCGTCAATGTACATTTACTAATCTAATACAATTTGTTTTGTACGAATCACAATCTTTATTTTCAGTGTGTATGCCAAATGGATTTCTATGATTTATTTGGACCTTAATTACGTTGGGTCTTCAGTGGTGTGTTTACTATTGGCATCGGAAAATGCAAACTACTTAGACATCGGTATTACATCCTGTCAATGGATAATCATTTTTGGAGCAATAATGGGAGTCTTATTGAATATCTGTCGAGATCTGAAGAAATGGTGGTTTCAGTAGGTATTTTAAGATCTTTCATCAATATTAGAAGGCGCTTAATCCGGAGAAAGCAGTGAAGCCCGGGTGAAGCCTGTGGCTTCGAAAGAAATATTGCTAGCATGCCTTTTGTTGGAGAGAAATCCCATTGCTCTATTTTTGGAAACTCAAACGGAATAGGCGTGTACTTCATCTTATCTTAAATCCTGGCCACGCCCATGTTTATGGTAATCGACTAATCGTGAATTGATTTAAATTTTGAGGACTTCGTTTAAGGAAAGCATTCTTAAGTTTAAAAAACAACACGAACAACAACATTTATACTTTCTTAATTTTTAGTTCCGCTTTAACTGTTAAAAGAAGACTTTGGTCAGCATGCGGCTCAGAGAAGTCTGATTAGAATCTTCTCAGTTCACATTCTACCGTCCACACACTATTCTAATCGTCTTTAACCCTTCCCCTCATATAGACGCTTTCTGACGCCTCTGCAGCAGACGGCTTTTTGAAAACATAGTGACAAAAGAAGAAATTGCACAGAACGTGCAATTTCTCCTTTTGCCACAATGTTTTCCACTTTTTGTCATCATTCAATTATGGAGATTTTCTATGTTTTGACAAAATACGTTCAAAGTCGTCTGCTGCAGAATTGTCGTATGAGGGAAAGGGTTAAGGTAGACACTCCCTAATGGACTCGGCATTTACAGTATGAAGTCGTTAGCAGTAATTACCACCGTAAATGACCGATACAACAACGAACAAGACTCGGCATTTACCGTATGAAGTCGTTAGCAGTAATTACCACCGTAAATGACCGATACAACAACGAACAATACCCGGATCTCATATGACTTTGGGCGGTTATCGCTGAGCCTTTTTAGTGTTATATTAATAGCAATATACCCGCCGAGTCAATTCGGGTGTTTTATTTAAACTTTTCAAACCTTCCGAAGTTTGTAGTTCAAATACTGATTCGTTGGCTCTCTTTTTGAATGGCACTTCAGGATAATAAACATTCGGGTAAAATTGACAAGTTTCTCGAAAGAGAAAGCATACGTGATAACTGATCACACTGTGCACTGTTTGTAAGAAATTAATTAAACATTCCGGAACTAGTTGGCGTTCATTGCAGATCAAGATAAGCATATCAGTCCTGGAGCACCTGTAATGATAAATTAGGGAAATGAATATACTGCATGCGTCTTGTTTTCATTTTTATGTCACAAACGTCTATTTGATTTGCATCTTGACATGTGTACCTAAAGATCTGTATACACATCCATGCTATCTGATCTGAATGTAAATATGCATCGTATAACATCCTCGATAGAGCCACTTTCTCAGAGTTTGAAGACTTTTAATTCTAATAAAGACACAGATCTTATCATTATTCTCGATATTCAGGATATAATTCACAATTTCTATATCTAATACAGGATAATATTCACGTTTTCTATATATAATACAGAATAATATATACGTTTTCTATTTCTAATACAGGATATAAATCACGTTTTCTATATCTAACACAAGATAATAAGACCTGTGTCTTTATTAGAATTAGAAATGTTGATCAGATGTTGATAAATCCACCTTGATATTATTGGTAATGTTTAACTCAGATAAACGTTCATTAAACGTCTACGATAATCTCAAACAACTGATATGTAGTTGTCAATACGTGTAGCGAATTTAAAATAAATTGTGGCATTGATCTGCACGTCACATGATCACGTCAGAACAGACCAGATTGGAGTATTGTATTCCTATCGATTTTTTCATCGAGTGTAATATACATGTAAATCTGCGAAAGTGAAAATATTTAAGCAGGATTTTTAGTGCAATATCAATGCATGCCTTATTGACATATACTGCATGCTTTTTATCATACGGAAAATAGAAGGAATCTTATCTAAGTATAAACTAAAGGATATTATTAATGTTTCTATATTACAGGATATTAACATTTATCTCATCGGCCCTCGCCCTGATTGTTGCTGGTATGTTGTGTGCCATTATAAGTCAGAATAAAGGCACGAAGAAAGTTACACACCCGAACTCTCCATGGTACGAATTCTTCTCAGCTATCGGTATCATGGTGTTCGCTTGCGGGGGACATTCAGCCTACCCGACCATTCAATATTCAATGGGAAAACGAGAACACTTTTCGTGGAGTCTTTGTTTGGGATTTTTAGGTAGGACGATAACAATTGATTTTAGCTTGAGTTGTACGACATACACTGGTATTGTGGGGCACTGCGTTTTAATTAATTACATAGACTTTAAGACGTTCTGGTGCACTGTGTACGTTTGCATCATATCTCATGGAGGTGAATGAACAAATATAAGCTTTATTTGTAACATCATCATAATCATGACCACCACCGCCTCCTTCACAACCATCACCATCACTACCAGAAACCATCATCACCATCATCATCACTACCAGCAACCATCATCACCATCATCACCATCATTTTGACAACCACAATCATCACTGCAATCATTTTCACCACCACACTCCTCGTCACAACCATAACCATCATCGTCGTCATCATCAACATCATCATCATCATCATCATCATCATCATCATCATCAGTATCGGTGTACATGACCAACATTGATGGGCCGTTGTCTGTATCGGTGTACATGAATCAACATTGATGGGCCGTTGTTAGTATCGGTGTACATGAACCAATATTGATGGGCCGTTGTCTGTATCGGTGTACATGAACCAAAATCGATTGGCCGTTGTCAGTGTCGGTGTACATGTACCAATATTGATGGGCCGTTGTTAGTATCGGTGTACATGAACCAATATTGATGGGCCTTTGTCTGTATCGGTGTACATGAATCAACATTGATGGGCCGTTGTCAGTGTCGGTGTACATGTACCAATATTGATGGGCCGTTGTCAGTATCGGTGTACATGAACCAACAGTGATGGGCCGTTGTCAGTATCGGTGTACATAAACCAATATTGACGGGCCGTTGTCAGTATCGGTGTACATGCACCAATATTGATGGGCCGTTGTCCGTATCGGTGTACATGAACAAATATTGATGGGCCGTTGTCAGTATCGGTGTACATAAACCAACAGTGATGGGCCGTTGTCAGTATCGGTGTACATGAACCAATATTGATGGGCCGTTGTCAGTATCGGTCTACATAAACCCACATTGATGGGCCGTTGTCAGTATCGGTGTACATGAACCAATATTGATGGGCCGTTGTCAGTATCGGTGTACATGAACCAACATTGATGGGTTGTTGTCCGTATCGGTGTACATGAACCAACATTGATGGGCCGTTGTCCGTATCGGTGTACATGGAAAGAACAAACATTGATGGGCCGTTGTCAGTGTCGGTATACATGTACCAATATTGATGGGCCGTTGTCGGTATCGGTGTACATGCACCAATATTGATGGGCCGTTGTCCGTATCGGTGTAAATGAACCAACATTGATGGGCCATTGTTTGTATCGGTGTACATGAATCAATATTGATGGGCCGTTGTCAGTATCGGTGTACATGAACCAACATTGATGGGCCGTTGTCCGTATCGGTGTACATGTACCAATATTGATGGGCCGTTGTCTGTATCGGTGTACATGAATTAACATTGATGGGCCGTTGTCAGTATCGGTGTACATGAACCAACATTGATGGGCCGTTGTCAGTATCGGTGCACATGTACCAATATTGATGGGCCGTTGTCAGTATCGGTGTACATGAACCAACATTGATGGGCCGTTGTCAGTATCGGTGTACATGAACCAACATTGATGGGCCGTTGTCAGTATCGGTGTACATGTACCAACATTGATGGGCCGTTGTCAGTATCGGTGTACATGAACCAACATTGATGGGCTGTTGTCCGTATCGTAGTACATGTACTGGTTATTTATCAATAAACGTCAGGAGGAAGCTGAAATACTATTCGAAGTTGTATAGAACACTCAATCAAGCAAAACCGTTTTCCCATAGCACGTTACATTTTCCTGTCTAATTTCAGTTATTTTGATTGTGTACATTCCTTGCACGATAGCGTCCTTCGCCTTTCTCGGGGAACAAACACCACGGCATATACTAGACCAACTGGACAAGGATAATCTAGTATATAAGACAGCTTTAGTTCTCATGACAATTCATTTGCTTCTCAGCATAAGTATAATGATGCATCCGTTATGCGAGGAATTCGAGAAGGTGTGTGGTGTCAATAGAGAAGGTGAGGTTAGTCCGTTATGCAAGAAATTCGAGAAGGTGTGTAGCGCCAATAGAGAAGGTAATGTTAGAGACAATTAGAACACTTTTGCTTAACTCACTTACCCTTTCCCTGATGTAGGTGGGTTTGCAGCTCACGACATTTGAAACTATATTGAAAAATGAGAAATTGTTCAAAACGAGTAAGTCAGCAAGTGTATTGTATGATATTACGGTTTAATTTGCTCTGTTTCAATAACATATGTATGGATACAATTAGATCTTACAATCACATGAATCTGATCATGGTTTGTTTGTCCATTCAAACTACAGTCAACTGTCACAAACGGCGGAATGATTCAGAGAAAGTTTTCATTTATGTTATACAATATACGAGGGGTGATCCAAAAGTAATAAGACTGTCTTAGTAACTTTTTGTATCAGTTAATACACATTGTTGAAATGCATACTATATATACATTTGATTTTGCTTTACTTTATGGCGACATAATATCTTTTTTATATTTCCATTTGTTTAATGAAATAAATCATTGTCATAGAAACGAGTAGAGTTATAAGAAAGTACCAGTTTAAACTTTGTTAATTTCAATTATACACAGAAGATAACGAAAATGTGCATACTATTAATTGGTTATTATGTTTTTCTAATAACAAGAGTTTAGGGTTATTGTTCCATGATTACCATTATAAAAATGAAGTTGTTTAGCGAAGCGCATAAACTTCAGGTATAAAATCATACTTATTTTCTACACGTATGATTTGTGTTGAAAATATAGCACAAGCCTATTACTTATGGATCACCCCTTTTACATAATGCATCACAATGTGCCAATGTCATTAAAACCAGACAAAAATACTTCGCCGTCCGTATATTGGATCTGACGACACTGCATAAAAGAGCGTTTCGAATTGACCATTTACACTTAAATATTCACTTAATTGGAAAACTCGACAGTCAACATACCTATACGAAAGATTGCTTCTGCCGTTAATATGATTGCCACTTTGTATAACGCATTGCCTTATGTAGCGTGTACTCTGCTCCCATTTCATATAAACGTTTACAGCCGTGATAACAATAACCACCAAAGAATAACCTTTTATATTAGATTTGGACGGGATTTTAAAATAACTAATTTGACATACATTAAGCACCTTCATGGACCTCTTAACTAGCAGCGTTGTATGCATATGGCACATGATGTTCGAACTCTTTGTCTATGCTGTGTAAAGACAAAATACGTAAATGTCATTAAAGTATCTCATCCGAGTTGACAGGTTCATCATTTAACCAGAGGGGTCCGATTTTTCATTTGAGTAAGATAGAAAATAATAATAATGATAATACTAACAAAGACTTTATTTATAGAGGCAGCACATTTTGGTTTATCCAGTCGTCCATGTGGTCCTCTGGAAAATTTATATTAAGACAGTTATAACAATAAACTATACATACATAGGAATGGCGAACAAACAAATGATTAAACAAAACAACATGTGAATGGGTATAGAGACAACAAATCTAACAAAATGGATGAAAAGTGAAGAGTAATTTACAGTTTAAGATGTTAGGATGAACATATACATGGTTCACACTGAAATAATATCCTTCCCACTTGAATACCACCAACTTAAGTATGCAGTTCTAAATTTGTGTTATGTGTTGGAGGATCTTACATGTAAAGGTATCTGATTCCACAGTTTTGGACCAGAATGGGACAGAGATTTTCTACAAAATCCAATTCTAGGTTTTAGAATATATAATATATGTTGATCACTTGATCTTAAGTACATGTTGTTGTTGTTTTCTGTGAATTTGTTACACATGCAATCAGGATATAAACTGTTTATTTAAGATTTATAAACAAATATAGCTTTTTTAATAAAGTGCTGTCATGGTATGTAATCCAATTAAGTTGTTGAAAGAGATCATCACTCCATATAGAAAGACTATTCAAAGTAACACGTTCCTGGGTGGATGATTTTTCCAAATCTTTAAAATGAAATCATTACGGTCATTACCATTAAAGTATACGGACCCTTGATGTATAGATACTATTTATAGTAACACGGTCTTGTTTGTGTTTTTCCAAATTAACTCGAAGCCTGTGATTTAACTGAAAACGATTGCCTTTAATCCTTTCTACGTAGAGAAGCATCTGCAGCAGACCACTTTTTACAACACTTTGGTAAGCGAAGACAATGCTTATAATGAACAATCTCTCCTTTTGCCACAGTGTTTTCAAATGTATTCAATAACTGTTCTTTCATTCATAGGGAGTCTGCTGCAGAATTGTTGTTATTTGGGGATACAATTGGAAGGAATGGCAAAACACGAGACATGACGTGCATGACGTCAACGAATTCGTACTTCAGTAGCAAATACTTCGATTATGTAGTTGTTGTTCCTGTTGTTGTTTTCAGGATACTCCTTTCGGACAACGATATGTCGATCTTCCCTTATGATCATCGTCGTAATTATTGCGCTTCTAGTGCCTCATTTTGATATTCTATTGTCGCTGATTGGCTCAGCTGTAGTAACGTGTCTTACATTTGTGCTTCCGCCAATAATCCGTCTGAAACTTTCTCGAGACTACGATAGGTAATTTGTTTATGTTTCATCTGTTTTTGCAATGGTAATTATACACCGATCATTCTTTGTCCATTACAATTTAAAATTGCCATCTGTAAACATAATTTACTTACCCGATATGATGTCCTTTCTATATGCGTCTAATCGCCTTGGTCGTATAGTGGTAAACCGTCAGCCTCGCATGCGGGAACACGAGATGTCTACCCCCGGCCGGGTTATACCAAATACTTGAACATGGTAGTAATGTCCGTCCCTCCTTGGTGCTCAGGATTGTGGGGGTGAGCATAACGAATGACTTGCTAGTTATAGGATAAATGGACCAGTAGTATTTGTAACTTACCTATGAAACGCCGTGACTTGACTGAAAAAGTGCTGGAAGCCGTGTTAAACGCGCAAAGGGGACTTAAGAGATAGTTAATAGATTCTCTCGCCGAAACACGAAAGGCTATATGATCGGGTCATTCAGTTTCAAGCACTTTTGAGTTTATCCTTAAATCCTATTTGTGGTGAGGTTATGTCTTGTCAATGATTAAGAATGACATTGACCTTGTAAGTTGAACTGCCAAGAGAAGAATTTTTTTATTAGGTTTGTTTTTATCGTGCGAAAGTTAAAGTAACTTTGACAATGCTTTAACCCTTTCCCACATATAGATGTTTTCTGACGCCTCTGCAGCAGACGGCTTTTTGAAAACATGGCGACAAAAGAAGAAATTGCTCAAAACTTGTTCTTTCATTTAAAGGGATTTTCTGTGCTTTTGCCTAGAAATTTTCAGAGTCGTCTGCTGCAGATTTGTTGTATGTGGGAAAGGGTTAAACAAATTAATTTGGTATAAAACGTCTAAAACTACTGCATGAAACTAAAAATATTTTTTCAATTTCTGCTAAAAAAATAAAAGAGGTGAAAACGTTGTGGTTAAAGGAGAAATTGTTCATTATGAGCAATTCATCCTTCGATAGTACCGTTCTGCAGTAACTATTTAATATGTTTTAAAGGGGGCAGTTGTAAAATCTTGTTTCTAATACCGTTTCAGAGCGCCATGTTGGAGATGGTTCCATTACAGTGTTGCAGTTTTGGGTGTGATCCTTTCGCTGGTTCTGGCAATCGGGACGTCCTACGACGTATATAAGGAGAGGGACCAGCGGTTTATTAAATCGTGCTTTGTTAATTTTAGCGAACAGTTCTAACCCCTAATCCTGATGTACGTGACGTTTTACAACATTTGCGAAATATGTTTAGTAATACTCTCAGCTATCTCTGCAGACCAATTACAGTATGTACAGATCCTTAAGTCTAACATTGGTCTACATTTGTAATCACTTCTCATTTAACATTTCTTTTCAAACACAAGAGATTACTATAAGTTACAACATGTTAAAGCAACATTGGTCATGGCACCATTTGCTGTTTTCCAGCAGGATTATATATATACCTGCGAATCGTCATAAAAAACAGTTTAAGCCACTTTTGTTTCAACGTTTCCGTAAGTTTTCAAGTGGCGTCTGGTACCAAATTGTGCATGGCACGTATTGCATACCAATACTAACACAAGACCCATACCAACTTCACAGAAAAACTTTGCACTGTCATCTTAATCAATGCATGCCATAAGTAAAAGATTTGTAATTTATTCATCCACGCTTTTAGCCAAAATCTGTCAGCACACGGTAAAACAATACTGTCACCTCGGCTGAAGTTTTAAAGTCAATTAAATTTAAGGAAGCTTTTATGGATATACTCAAACCATGGATAGTGAATCTGTTTTTGTAAAACGAGTAAAATACATGTGGTTAGAAGCGGCCAGTATATAATTCCTTCATGTCATAAAAATCAATCCTAACTAACTTAATACCAGTGCGTCCTGTGAAGAATGAAACCAGCATACATGAACTATAGATATGCGCCGTTCCGCGAGAAAACTAACATCGTGGACTCTGCGTAAAGTATAGATCCAAATCAGCATAAACATGCCGCGCAGGCTAACCCGGAAAGACACGTTTCGCCTCCTGTCGATTTTCTGTTTCAGGAAGCATTACTCTTTAGCTCTATCCCCCTGAGACGGAATGTGTCGGCCCGGGTTAGCTTGCGCGCACTGCGAAGGCTGGTCGGGTCGATACATTACGCAGAGTCCATAATGTTGGTTTGTTCGTGGAACGGCTCACATTGTATCACATGTATATGTACAGTGTTGCTATATGCTGTTGATCATCGAATAAGTCCGTGCCCCGATAGCTCAGTAGGTAGCGACGTGGGCTGTCAATCCAGGGATTGTGAGTTCGAATCCAAGCTCGACCAACATTTCGACAATTATTGACAAACATACGTCTTTCGTCTTTCACCAATAAGTTAACAGTCTATGTGAACAAAAAGCTAGTTGCTTTGGAAGTATGCTGTGTGGAGTACTGGTGTAAGAACGTCAGGATAGGTGAACTGGCCGCCATAATATGACTGAAAAATTGTTGTAAACGGCGTTATGTGACAGCAAATTAAGTAATAAATAGTTCAAAACTATTTCTGAAGTAAATGTTGAATTGTCAATTGAATGTAATGGAAATGTACACAATAAGGCTAACTGGGTATGTCTACCCAGTAAAAATAAAGCATAACATATCAATATTTAGATGAATATTGTACTGGAAAGTGAAATTATTACTCTAACTTTATCCAAAAATTACGATTCTAATATTTCAAGACAACTTTTGAACAGTTTTAAATATTTGACTAGTATATTTAATCTAGAGTTCAGCACCAAATCAATCAATCTTCAAATAAGAAATTGGATTAACTTCCGGTATTCCTGATATTGACGACGTTTGAGGCAAATGCAGCAGACAACTCTATATCTCGGTTACTAAAACGCTTTCTACACTGTATTACAATTCTTATTTCGATATATGTGTGAAACAGCTCCGTTAAAATCGACCAGTAGTAACAATTAAGAAAGATAATTCAATAAAATTAGATTTCTTTGACACGATTTATTTACCTTGCTATATAAAACGCATGTATACTCATGCATGGTTTTTTTAACCGCAACCATTCATCTATAACAAAACTTACTGAAAAATAAAATTTCACATACCTTTATTTATATTGTATATATGTTTTTTGTTATTGACACTAAAGATGGAGAATAGAGAAGGATGAATTGACTTGTTATGGTTGGTGGATTAACCAGGAAGTTATTGTAACCGTTAACGTCATGCGATGTTTAGTATTCTAATTGAGCCGTTCCACGAGAAAACAAACATTGTGGACTCTGCGTAAAGTATTGACCCGAATCAGCCTAAACATGCCGTGCAGGCTAACCCGGACAGACACGTTTCGCCACCTGTTGACTGCGCATGCTGATCTGGGTAGATACATTTACGCAGAGTCCATAAAGTTGGTTTTCTCGTGAAACGGATCACTTTATAATTATTTAAGAGAAAAGAAAATCAACTGATAAAACTGGAATCATAATTTTGAGTGAGGGGAAAGGCGAAAATGCTATGTCTAAGCATGTTTCAAAATGTGTCTGCTACAAAGGCTTTTCTTTTAATTCCTTTAGTATCGGGGAAAGGGTCCTAGAATATCAAGTCACGTAATTTGACGCATCTGCAGCAACTTCTCCATTTTTTTCTAAAAATAGTTTCGATAGTTTAACCCAAATATTTTCAATGATTTATGCTGCAGAGAGTTATTATATGTTGGAAAGGGCTCTTCAAGACAGGTTTTCATCAAAGGTTACGTTTAAAATGATTTACCTCTAAGCGGACAGTGAATGCCTTTCGAAACTGTATGCAAACGCTTGTCTATGCTTTCACGTGTATATTCTTGCCTCAATGCATCTCTTTGTCTTTGGCAGTTCTCGTTTTACATGTCAATATTTTCCCCGAACATTCCAGTCTAGACATTTCGATTTCGAAACGGTTTCTGATATATAAATATAGTGACATAATTAGGAGAGTTCTTTAGAATAAATACAATCAATTTTTGAAACCATTACAGGAAACATGTCATGTTTTCCATCATCATTTTCACATTTAATGTATGAGCTGATCTCACTGTGTTGCTCGTGAGGTATAGTGTTCAAACCCAGCTGTTGCAATAACAACATATTTAAATATCATTCAATCCATTTGTTTTGTTTGTATTATCGATGCGTGTATGGCGAGGTCAAGGTCAAGTGAGACATCTAAACGGGAATAGTAAAAAGTCAAAACATATAGAAGATCTGAGCCATCCCGCGAGAAAACCAGCATTATGGACTCTGTGTAATGTATCGACCCAGATTAGCCTGCGCAGTCTGCGCAGGTTAATCTGGGCCGACACATTCCGTCTCAGGGGATAGAGGTATAGAATAATGATTCCTGAAACAGAAAATCCAAAGGAGGCGAAAGGTGTTTGTCTGGGTAAGCCTGCGCGGCATGCTTATGCTGATCCGGGTCGATACTTTACGCCGAGTCAATAATGTTGATTTTCTCGCGTAGAGGCTCATATATATATTATAATTATGCTTTCAACAGTATATCAGTCGCAGTATCACAGTGGCCATTTCCCCTACCAACGTGCAGCTGCTTTTTCGCTCAATATCGGTCCCGGTCGCCTCGTGGTTAATATGCTTTAAATTGTTTGATTGATTGTTTGGTGTTTTACACCGTTTTAAAAAAATGTTCAGTTATATCACGGCGTGTCCTGGATAAGTTACCAGTTATCCTGACACAAGCCAGACAGCCGCAACCCTTAGCTCAAAGGAGGGTAGCCGTTACTACCATTTTAAACGTCTTTGGTATGACCCGACCGGGGATAGAACCTGCAACCTCCTGCTCCCGCTGCGGACGATCTAGCACTGCATCACTGAGGCGGTTTATATGCTTTTAAACGTTTGACCGATTGGTGATACGCCAGTTTGTTGAATACAAATGGTACCAATGGCATGCATGGTGCCTAACAATAGCGGTGGGCAATCGGGAGTAAACGTGTTCAGGTGGCTGGCCCTTTTAATAGCGATGACACTTTAATACACAATTTCGTTTTGTTTGTATGGTGTCTGTCTGTCGCCGCTTTGAACATTTATGTGGTCATACCACGGTGTTTTCTTGGTAAGTTTCTAGTACTACTGGTCGATGTCAGTCGTAATGCTTACCCCACAATCCTGATGGCTAAAGAGGGAAATCAATTTCTACCAATTTGTCAAGACTTTGGTATGACCGACCATGAATTGAACACGCGAAATCTAAGTTAAGTGTCATTCTTCCACCATATAATATATTTCGGACATCGTTTTAAGGTGAACGACGCTGGTGAGTGGTCGCGATGTTCTTTTGACATCGTTTAAATGTGAAAGACGCTGATGAGTGGTCGCGATGTTCTTTTGACATCGTTTAAATGTGAAAGACGCTGATGAGTGGTCGCGATGTTCTTTTGACATCGTTTAAAGGTGAAAGACGCTGATGAGTGGTCGCGATGTTCTTTTGACATCGTTTAAAGGTGAAAGACGCTGATGAGTGGTCGCGATGTTCTTTTGACATCGTTTAAAGGTGAAAGACGCTGATGAGTGGTCGCGATGTTCTTTTGACATCGTTTAAAGGTGAAAGACGCTGATGAATGGTCGCAATGACTTTTGGATATTGTTTCAAATCGTCAGCTGCAAATTTGTTGAATGTAGGAAAATGAAGAACCAACTGAACTAGTGGAGCTTAGCATAAACGTTTTAAAAGATAACAACACTTTATATTTCTAAATGTTTATATAAGTTCATAGCTTAAATCTTTATAAAGTGTAACAATTACGCCTTTAGGCGAATATATGTTAAATATATACATGTACATAGTTAATTAATATTTTGACACATAACAATTTATTAACATAATTAAATAATGTAATCAGCATAGAGAAATATATTCTTAATTATCAACCAATAACACTTATATTGCTGGTCATGATTTTGGAATGCTTTAACCCTTTCCCACATACAGACGCTTGATGAATGAGCTGCATACTTAACCCTTACCTCATATAGACGCTTTCTGACGCCTCTACAGCAGACGGCTTTTTGAAAACATAGTGACAAAAGAAGAAATTGCACAAAACGTGCAATTTCTCCTTTTGCCACGATGTTTTCCACTTTTAGTCATAGGTTATCCATTCAATTAAATAGATTTTTTATGTTTTGATAAAATATGTTCAAAGTCGTCTGCTGCAGAATTGTCGTATGAGGGAAAGGGTTAAACGACTCTGAAAACCTCTATACAAACATTACATAAACTCTCAATGAATGATAATTGAATACAATTATAAACAATTACTCCTTTTGGAATAATGTTTTCAAAAGTTGTCTTCGGCAAATGCATGCGAATTTGAAAAAAGAAAAAAAATGGTTAGAAAACCTTCTCTTTTTTTCAAAATTGTCACATCCATTTCCAAGCTCTTACAACGTTATTTCAGTCCGCTCATCAGGGATGTAATACTGGATCATCGGATGCTTTGAAGAAATTCGATATGTTGAGATCGAAAATCATGTTGTGGTTACACTTAATATATTATACGGAATTATACATCAAAAGTATAGCGCTTGTAAGTTAACTTAATGTTCATAAATAACATATTTCATGCAGTATTTCAACAGAAATGACCTTTGAATTACTCTGGCGTGACGTAAATGATAACGTTATTGTAAGCGAATAACAAACGTTGTTTAAATTGGATAAATATAATATATGAAAAGGAAAAACATTGTTTGAAAAGAAAATTTTTTTCGAAGCAAGTGTTGTCTTCAACGTCTTCAACGTCCTCTCAAAAACATACACGTACTCAATTTGTCAACATTGTATTGTACATTAAATGGTCACGTGATCTTTAAAATACATGGCTGAATATAGAATTGCAAAAACAGCAAAATCATAGCGAAAGTCAAAAGCACTCATGTTCCTGTATGATTTAAATGTTGTAACTTACACTTGTTTTTTGGCCGTTTTCATATTTTGCATATAATATGAAATGAATATGCGTTTCGGTAACACGTGTCTGTTATCTGAAACTTAAATCGAAACTAATGACGAAATGGTTCATGTTTCAATCCGGAAAAGTAGTTATAATAACGTTTACGTTATCTTGAATTGATTTTCAAATAAACGTCAAGTTCACATCAATTTAAATAAGCGCTTCACTTTTTAGCCTCATATTTTTACGTTTTGTTACGTTGATATAATCTTAACGTCATTCCCGGATACAGCCGACATGTGACGTCTTCGCATCAGACGACTCTTTGAAAACATTGTGGGACAAAGGATAGTTGCTCAAAATGAACATTTCTGACCTTTACCAGAATTGTTATCAATCCTACATTACAGCGCAACTTTAATTCCTAAGATGTTATACATTTTCTAATATGTTTTCAAGGCAGACGACTTTAAAAATGGAATATCAAGTACGCGGTTTATAACAACATATATATTTACTTAAACCGTTCCCAAACACAATCGCCTTCTGACGCCTCTGCAGCAATTTCTCCTTTTGCCAAAATGTTTCAACTCTATTTCATAACTCTTATATATTGAGACAGTTCGTGTTTTTGCCAATATATTTTCAAAGCCATCTGTTACAGATAAGTTGTATGTTGGAAAAGGATAAACCTTAATTAGTTGCCTTCCTTTTGAAGTGTTCGAAATACTGATCAGAAGATCTCCTTTTCCCATAAACCATTTTATTCTGTATCAAAGGGATCGAATTATTACTCATTCCTCAAGAACGATATCTGTTCTGCAGCGTACGTACGATTAAACCATAACTGTTCTTCAGCGTACGTACAATTAAACAATAACTGTTCTGCAGCGTACGTACAATTAAACCATAACTGTTCTGCAGCGTACGTACAATTAAACCATAACTGTTCTGCAGCGTACGTACAATTAAACCATAACTGTTCTGCAGCGTACGTACAACTAAACCATGACTGTTATGCAGACAGTGGATATTTAGATGAACCATTCCACCAGCAAGGTCTCACCAATGTTTTCACTTTTTGCATATAAACAGGCATTATCTAATACAAAATTTAAATATTACTTCCATACTCATTCTTTATTCACGTAGAAACATACTCTCTTTGTTACTTTAAAATTCAGAATATTCTGAAAATTTAGAATTCGAATTATTTCGAATGAGTGATGCATTCGGGCCAAAGAAAAACTTTCTGTAAACATATTGATGCTTTGCCTTACAAAGAAACTGATCAACCCCCCTTTCCCACATACAACAAATCTGCAAACATTTTGTCAAAAATATAAAATCCCTCTATATATGACAGAATGCTTATTAACCAGAGTTTAAAACATTGTGACAAAAGGAGAAATTTCTCATTATGTGCAATTTCTCCTTTTGCCATTATGTTTTCAAAGCAGAGGCGTCAGAAAAGAGATGATAAAGTTGGTTAATTCTCGTAAGGACAACTTGGTGTTTTGATGGGCGCCAGTGATCCAATATAAACATAATCCACGCCGCACGAAAACAGACCTTCTGTGATTCCTAATGAAGATTATGATCAAAATACATTAAGGCTCCGGTGATTGTTCTATGTGATTGATTATGATATGGAAGGCCCGGACTAGGCTGTACACAGGCGGAAGCTGAACGGGATCTTCGCCGGTCGCAAATTCACACAGGTTGCTTTTCAAACAACATGGTCCATATCTACATCGGTTACCACATTCAAGTATTTGTATCCATTCATCGACATTTCAAAAGGATGTGTTTCAAAGAGTTTTTGGCTGATTTATGCAATACTCTGGTAACTGTTTATGTTATTTGTTTTATACATGTATACAATATTATAACACTCCTGTATTGGAGTGTATATTTACATAGAATACTTTAAAGGCTATTGAAATGTGTTTTCAAAAATAATCCATTTATCATCCTAATCCGAAGCAAGAAGTTTCAATGTCATCTAAGGTTTGATTTTCAGGAGAGTGAAATAAGTACTGTATATTTGAATATATTGGGGGGAAAGTACACGTGGCACGCGACATGTCATGGCTACTTTTCTCACAATTTCATGCACTGTTTCAATTGTCTAAGTTAGCATCATTGTATGCTGTACGTTATACACTATGTAATACTCTTGTATGATACTCTTTTTGGCAAGAAATTCTTTGACGTGTATTCATCTCACAGCCAAAGGTACTAATTAGTTCAAATATTAGTTGAACATGTTCACTTGAGAAATGTTATCCCTTTCACCGAAACAGCCGTTTTTTAGCAACAAAAGGAGAGGGTTTTTAAAACATAGTTATAACATGACATTTGCTCAAAACGGGACATTTTCCCACAATGTGTATCAAATTATAATTCAAATTTTCGGTATCTTCTCCGCTAATCTTAAAATATTTTTTAAGCCGACGACTACGAAATTATCATATCAGGTAAACAACTGAAATGTGTGTCATATCCATAGTTTTCATTCTATAAATCAAATAGAATGTGAATATAGCTGACATATATCACACCCCACTCATTTGGCATACTTTCAATTCTCCATTTCATTTTATCTTCCACTTTCATTTATAATTTGATTTTGGTATTTATTTCTTGAACATTAATGTTGTAAATGAAAACTAAAATGCATTCAAACTGATATGCAAAATACAGTAATAATAACACTGCTGTAAATGAAGAACACCAGTCACTTTTTGAAGCACCAGCCCTTCCGATGATATCTACCAGTCCATACAGATGTGTTGCTAAGAAGGCGAAAAATGAACTTGAGCTTTTGTTTTTGTAAAAATATGGAATCGAAATCAAAATGGCGTAAACACATTTCACAATCATCTATTTCCAGAGTTCGTTACGGTAACACTTTTCTTAAAGCGCAAGGTCAGTTTCTTCCAGACGCTTGGCTTCCGGTTGTCATATTTCGGCGCCATTTTGTATTGCTTCGGTTGGCTATGTAGGTACATGTCCATTAACTGACTCTCATCCCCTATTTCAACCCCACTATCGCTACTGTTCGGACTTGTGTCCCTGTGATTCAAACCGTTTTTCATGCGTAAGAACTCCTCGTAAGAACCAGGCGTATTTTCCGTAGTACTATCGTCTATTTCTTCGACCATATCAATCCGCCGTCGGTCCTTTTCACGTTTAATATAGCGTCCTTTCGCAGATGTACTTTTCACAGTTCTATCACCCCACCCTATTTTCGAGTCCGTGAAAGTAAAATCTCGTATAGTATTACGTTTTAAATCCGACTCCTTTTTCGATTTTTTCTTGTTTTTGTTATTGAATCTCTTATCTTTCTGTGGAGGCTTAGGAAGAAATTTCTGGTCTCGTCCGTCCAAGTGTTGCGATACACGTTGATGTCGAGGCTGATCAATTCGGTAATCCATGTCATCGTCCAGATATTTACCAAAGTCCTCGCCATCAAAATCTTTATATAAACTGCTAGTTCTGTTTTGTCGTATATCGATCGCATTTACGTCTTGTTCCTCGTCGAAATCCATCGTCAGTTCCTCATCATCGTAATCTGGCGGAGGAATGTATGGTAACTGGTCCTCAGATTTGTGAAATCCGTTCTGTTGTAATGATGCAACAGGTGCGTGTTCAGTCCTTGACGAAGTATGGTCTCTCTTCTGGTAGCTTGGATTATCAATGCCGTACGAGAAATCAATATCGCCACCTTGTGTATCGAAATCGTTATCCAGTCTGGTAGTATCAGTCGTTTGCGACACTGATCTGCCGTAAAGTGGATTCGTTGTTACTGGAGCCTCGCCATCATCCGGAGCCGAAGGCGCTCGTCTCTTCCGACGTGGCGGTGGCACCGGTTGTGGTTCGTTATCGAACACTTCACTGTCCTCGTCTTTATGAGCATTTTGAACATCTGACTTTTCTTCTATGATCATGGGTATATCCTTGTCGCCGATGATAAAGAAGTCTTTATTAATTTCTTGAGATTGAGATTTAACATTACTTTTGTTATTTTTCATACCATTACTTTCATAATGCACGTCAACCGAAGTTACAATTCGTTTATTTTCGGTCTCTATCGGAGCTCCGGGTTTCGGTTCGAGGTATATTTTCGGCTGATAACTCCCAATTTTTGGCATCGCAATTTGTCCTTTTGGTGGATCGGGTGCTCTTTTGTTTTTGTACACGTTGTTAAAGCTGCTTTTCTTTTCAAAAAGGTTGCTTCGTTTACCATCACCGACGCCTCGCCCGGAGAAAATTTCCTCCACATGACGTATCTTGCGGGGGTCTGACATGATCACGTGATCTTGTGAATTTTACCTGAAATGAGAAAGTTTACAATTATTGACTCGTACAAAAGACCCAAGATGTAATTGTTAACCCTTTCCCTCATATAGACGCTTTCTGACGCCTCTGCAGCAGACGGCTTTTTGAAAACAAAGTGACAAAAGAAGAAATTGCACAAAACGTGCAATTTCTCCTTTTGCCACAATGTTTTCCACATTTTGTCGTAGGTTATCCATTCAATTATGGAGATTTTCTATGTTTTGACAAAATACGTTCAAAGTCGTCTGCTGCAGAATTGTCGTATGAGGGAAAGTGTTAACGTTCGAGAGATCTGTTTGAAATCTCTTTTCGAATCGGATTTGATTTATAGGTGCAGATGCATTTATAATATGAGACGTTCTGCAAACAAACCAATCTTATGACATTTGCTACCTGTGTAGATCCAGGTCATTCAAATAGACGCGTGACTTGGTCAGGCTCTGTACCATTCGCCGATAAGGTTTCAAGACATTTCCGGAAAACGAGATCTATTTGGACCCTTTTGCATGGATATGCAGTAGATGTCTTTTAAAAATCACCGTGACAAAGGATAAGTTGCTCATAACGAGCAATGTCTACGTTTGCCGCACTGATTTCAACGCTATTTAATCATTATACTGTCATTTGTGAAGAATTTCCTTATTTTTGCCTAAATGATTTCAATGGAATCTGCTTAATAGTTCATGATTGTATTTGGAAAAAAAAGTCAAAAATACAAAAAACAAAGGCTCAACTTTGTTTCAATGTAACTCGGTCCATATATATATATATATATATATATATATATATATATATAGCATATGACTTTGTGAAAATAATTATTCGAGCATACGAAACATTAAGCCAATATAACTGCTGATTATAGCATGATTACAAACAGTGAGTTTTATCAAACTTAATTATAACTATATATTAATAGCCGTCGAACGTAAACGCGTGAGAAAACATACTAGTTGTTAGTTTGGGTGCAATATTGGGATAAAGATAAAAGAGCTATTGACCCTTTCCAACATGAAACAAATCTGCAACTGACGAATTTCAGTCAATAAAATGGAAACTCTATATAAATGAAAGAACACTTATTGAATAAAGTTGAAAAACATTGTTGCAAAATGCCACAATATTGTCAAAATTCGTTTGCTGCAAAGGCATCAGAATGCAAAGGGTTAACATATAACATTGGGTTCTAACTCAATAACAATATATGATGATCTTGTAAAGGAACATACATGTACAGGTACACACTATTTATACTTTAAAATGGTCAATGGAGAAATGACTCCAGACAATATACAACTTAGATTGAAAGATAACCAATTCATAAAAAGAAAACAATGAAATGAAAAAGGACCAAAGAACACAATAATCACGTGACAAAACATGTATATTATTATCGTCAGAACTATTTCCCCTTAAATGTCGCCACCTTTAAGATGAACGACGTTTGCAACAGAGTTAGGATATCAGTTGGGCAAGTTTTCCCAGTCATGTGTTTCCTGACTTTCCCGCATATGTACCCGACAGACTAATATTCCGAGGCAGCTGGCTACCTTCTAACATCGACTGGTCTTAATCGTCAGTTAACACACATAACATTAGACGTGTTTTGTCAATGACTTGGTTTAAATATGTGTTATCGGATATCCTACTTAAACTCGGACAATAGTATTTTCAATAATCCTTAAACAAGTATACAATTTAATCCTTACCAACATACATGCGCATTTTGACACCTCTGTACCAGACGATATTTGCAAACAGTGCTGCAAACTGAGACACTGCAACACAATTGCCACACAATGTTTACTAACGATACAATAATTTATCTTCCATTTATGAAGATTTTACGTGTGTTAGTTATGTAAATAGTTTCACAGTCGTCTGCTGCAAATATGTTGTATACGGGATAGAGTTAAAATAATCCATACTCTCTCGCAGGTTAAAATATCGCATGTCAAAGAGAGTACAACATATAAACAATATCATTTCAATAGTACATGGTTTATAATTGACGCCGCGTGGAAGCGCGGCGTCAGTATGGGATAGGTTTTAATTTTTTACCATGGGGTGACGTACTCGAAAAGGGAGCAACCAACATTATTATTGTTAAGAAAAACTTTATTATATTTATTATTCTACTGATTTGACATACGGTAGTGTCACCTGTGGGCATTTAAACTAACAAAACATACAGTTTCGAAATCTGAAAAGTCGCCGTAGGCTGGCTACTTTAATCAATTCCCAACTACAGACGTTTTCTGAAGCCTCTGCAATAGACGAACTTTGTTTTAATATAAACTTTATTAAAAAAGTCATAATTTCATTTATGGAGATTTGTCCTATCTTTGCCCAGATTGTTTCAGTCTTCTGTTGCTGATTTGCTGTATAGTAGGAACGGGTTAAACCCGATCGTGGCCTTGGCGGCGTTAATTAAACGGAAACAAAATATATCACTTCTTTGAAAAGTTATTATTTCACATGTCCAATTATACTAAAAACATCAATCTCATGTCTGAAACATCCAAAACAATTATAAACCAATTTATTTATGAGGGAAACTTAATTAGAACTTAAACTTTATCCACCTACAATTAACACTACCTTGCTCTACCGAAAATTGTACATTTTCGTTTTATTTTCCCTTTACGAAATTCATTTTTTGTGTTGAAATGTATGTTGCTTTAAACATGTATGTATGGAGGCCTTTATCAAATGGTGCAAACGAAACGCCTCGTAATGTTTTATCAATTTATCATACATTTTTTTGCATTAATGCATACTTTGACAGACTGATGTCAACATTCAAACATTTATGGTGTTACTGCTACAACGATTCGCTGAAGTGCAGATGACAAGATATCTTCGTCACCATTAAAACGTAATCCATGTATTCATATGAATGCCTGTGTCACATACACAAACCAGTAAGTGAACGTGTGCTATCAACCCAGGCATTCGTTCTTTCCGATAATTGACAAAATTACAGAAATCATTATAGATGTGGGAAGGTAGCTAGTTGCCTTGGAAGGACTTTGAGGAGTATTGATGCGAGAAAGCCAGGATATACACGTTTGGTGAAATGGTTGCCGGGATATAACAATTAAACTATTGAAAACGGTGTAAAACTTCAATAAATTAACTGTTCACTACGGTCAGTGGTTGCCTCGAGTCTTTAGCGACAATTTTGACTCTGAACTGCAGACGTCCGCGAAATTCAGTTTACAGTCATTGTTTGTTCATGTTTAATCTATAATGTAAACATTGGCATGCGATTGAGATCAACATGTGACCCATGGCGCGTGAAAACCAACAGTGTGGACTATGCGTAAAGTATCGATCAGGATCAGCCTAAACATGCCACGCAGGCTATCCCAGACAGACAATTTTCGCCTTTTTGTTTCAAGAATCATTACTCTATGTCTCTATCCAGCTGAGACGGAATGTGTCGGCCCTGATTCGCCTGCGCGGACTGCGCAAGCTGATGTGGGTCGATACATTACGCAGAGTTCATAATGTCGGTTTTCTTGCGGGACGACTCATGTTTATAGAGCATAGGTGAACCCAGTCTACTACCCGCTGTACTATAGTAAATAAGTATGTCTTACATGAATCACCAATGGCGACTAGATTCGTCACCTCCCCTCACACATCGCTATCGCATGTGTTAAGTAAATTAGTAAAAATACAATAGACTTTCGTAGTTAACCGGTTGGTCCACAAAAAAGGCTGTGATAACATAACTACACCATTTCCAAAAGGGAGATGCCTTTTATTGACGTATGCCTGATCCTATAATACAATGGTAGGGGCAGGTTACTCCAGACTAAAGTCAACCTAAATACAAAATCATAGACATGGATCCATTAAGCAAATATCATCAACGAGGAAAAAGTACCACTGAACGACTTACTATGTTTAAAAAACGTTTTAAAATTTATGTTGGACAACAGTGCAAATAATGGGTATTTACACATTACATTGTGCTTACAACATTAAACTTGTTCTGGATCTCGTCTCTAAGGGCGTCTTGCCATGGGAAAAATGATCTAATGCATCAACAGTATTTGAGAGTGATGATCGACATGCAGATGTTGATCTGAATATATCCTCAGCTTAAATATGCCACGTTTATATTTCCTTTGACGTAAAATAAAATGTATGAAGCCAGAATATTCGACGGCTATGTCCGAATAAGGTAAATGTTCAGCTCAATGGTGTTAATGTGCCAACCACACACAGGTTACTAAAACAACATTTGAAAACAATGTGGTTGTAGGAAAATTGCTCGGGTTTCTTCATCTTCCCTTGCCAATGGTATATTGTCGATTACATTCACATAAATGTTTATGGGATTGTAATGTACGAAACAACATTGGTTAGCGAAGATCGGCTTTCTTGTGGTCATGTTGATTCTTCCCTAGCTTATATGATTGAATAGTGCATAGAAAAGATCAGACCTGTTCATGGCACGTGAGGATCTGGATATTTATTTTATTTCCCATATTTACATCATTTATACAATACAACATATTTGGATTGGGACGATAGTGCAAACTAATTAAGTCCCTCTCCAGGTATCTGATCTGATCTCAAATAAAAATAAATTTTCCCATATAGATAGGTACACGTTTTGTGACACCTCTGCAGCAGACGACTTTTGAAAACATTCTGGCAAAGAATAAATTGCTCATAATTTTCTCAATGATTTTTTAATTTATTAAATAGTTAAACTTTTAACAGATATATCCTAAAAAAAAATCCCACAGATATTTTCAAAGTCGCCTACTGCAGTTTTGTCGTATGTGTAACAAGGGTTGCTTATAAATGAAAAAATATCCTTATAATTGAAATAAAACTATTGTTAGGAACTTTGGACTATTTCCAAATAGCTTGAGCAATAATAAAACAAAGATCACGCTTCATTGTCGGAATGTATTCTGCGTATGATGTTAACTAAACTTATTTATATAAAGTATAATATAATTATGTAAAATAAAACATACAAGCTACGCCAGACGGAAATGAGTTCACGTCATGGCCAACTGAGCGAAACTAGTCAACCTACTTAACGAAGTTTCATCAAAAGCCACATCTATGGCTCCTCTCAATATAGGTGGACCTACATACTTTAGAGAGAACTGTGTACATCGCGCAGGCTAATATGCGTATTCACTGTTTGCAGACACAATACCCATTTAGGCCTGAAACGGCTCATATATAAAATCAATATGAATATCTCTAATAACCAACGAACATTTATGTTTGGACAACTTCACGTGACTCTTACAGTACAATTGCACTGATCGGTGAATATAACCTGGTGCAATATTTAGACGAAACAGTGAATAGCGAACTTAACCTTTCCCACATACAACACATCTGCAGCAGACGAGTTATATCTGAGCAAAAATATGTAAAAGTTTGTATTAATAAAAAAAAACATAATTCTTGATTAAAGTTGAAATCTTGTCCCAAATGGAGAAACTCCTCTTCATGACGAAACGAAATCGTTATTCCAGGAACAGAACTGAAGCATACTTGGTGTTCGCGAAACGTTTTGTGTCAATGTCGATGGAACGCTTGGAACGTAAACGTAACGTTAAACTGGCTAACATTTTTTCGATATGATTTTAATGTTGAAAATGGGCGTGTTGAACATCTGTTGTGTGGTTTCATATTACGGGGTTTGTTTGTGTGGTGTTTTACGCCGCTATCAACACTGTTTCATTATATCACGGCGTTTCCTTGGTACGTTACAAGAACATCTGGTCCATTTATGCTGACACCAGCGAGTCAGTCGCAATGCCTTACGTCATAACCTTAATCGCCAAGGCGGACAGCCAATAGTACTATTTTTAAAATAGTTGGTATGATCGAACTCGCGACCTTGCGCACCAAAGGCGGGTGCTCTGTTGTTTGGTTTCTAAAATTAAGGTCCATCTAATGTACCGGTAGAAGTTAAGTGTCGAAATGGGTATTGAACGTAGGGCTATTTTAAAAGGGTTTGACACCGTTTTCATCATTAGTTAAAATATGAGCCGTCCCGCGAGAAAACCAACATTATGGCCTCTGCGTAATATATCGACCCAGATCAGCCTGCGCAGTCCGCGCAGACTGATCCGGGCCGACACATTCCGTCCCAGGGGAATGAGGTATAGAGTAATGATTCCTGAAACAGAAAATCCATAGGAGGGGAACAGTGTATATCCGGTTAAGCCTGCGCGGCATGCTTATTCAGAGCCGGGTCGATACTTTACGCACCGTCCACAATGTTGGTTTTCTCGCTGGACGCCTCATATATATATATATAACAGTTCTAGGCTAGCAAATGTGCGTTTCCCGAGGGGAGACCACCCTGACCGCCGCGAGACTAGCATTGTCATATAAGAAGAACGTTGTTAAATATAGAACATGGGACGTATTCAATTATTCAGCTTAGAAAATTAGTCTGCTACTGAGATGTATCTATGACTGTGTGTTGTAACAACTGGTCAGCTAGTGGTCAAACTGAACTTTAGTGACCCATGGACGTTAAGTAAACATACATTATTTACACACAAAAAATGTGATTGAAGTCTTACAGTTAACCCTTTCCCACGTGCAGACGCTTTTGCAGCAGGCGACTTATATAACATTTTGTGTAAAGCTGAAATTGCTCACAATCCGTAATTTCCCATGTAGTCACAATATGTTTATCTCTATTCAATAATTATACATTTGTAAGAGTTTTTATATTTTTGCCAAGATATTTTCGCCTACTGTATATGTGTTGTATATGAGAAAGGGTAAAAGCAATGTAATAGATCGTGTGTTTCATAATTCATTTAACTCTTGAAATCAAAAGTATTGAAACATGATAATTATGAATGTATTTGGACAGGTCAGATTCACATGTCAAATTCTATTAATACAACTATCGTGATATTTACACACGTCTGTTTTGAATGAAAATATAAAGACTATCGCGAATGAGGACAGTATGCTTCATTGGGTTCTAAAAGTAGGTCACGAGATACCCCGTATAAAACAAGCAGAAATTGGGTACTTATCGTCAACGCCACGAGAAAATCTGAATTTGATTACATTTATAAACAATCAATGTTCAGATCACTCAGTGTATATCTTTATACAATCACATCTGCATATTTCAATGGCTAATCAAAGTACTTGTTTGTTTTGTTTGTTTGTTTGTGAGTATGATGTTTTAGGCCATTTTCAACAGTATTTCAGTCATATCACGCCGTTTCCTGGGTAGATTACCAGTACTGCTTATATTGTTTATTCTGATGGCGGTATATCAGTTGTAATGCTAGTGGACTGTTAACCACTCTAGAGATGGACGTTCTTATCACTACACCACCGAGGCGATTAATTGGTTATCATGCTTTTCCCTGGTTTAACGCTCTCGGGGTGGACGCCCAAATCACTACACCCCCGGGATGATACACAACCAAAGTACATTTATGACGAATAACGCCACTTTCAACGGCACTTCAGTTACTCTTTTATTACGTTTTCTGAGTGAATTACAACAACACTTAGATCTAAAACACACGAATCAACTGTCAAATGAGTTTAAATGAAAGATATGGAGGTGGATTGGACACAACTGCAGAATTAACATTAAACACCAACTTATCCTAATATTACTACTTTTCCTTATCCAAAATGTATACCCGACGAAAAAGTTTTCAACTCTCACGAAAAAACCCGTTTAAATGATTATTCCAGTTCTGTATTTTGCCCTTATCTTTCGAGATGAACGATATATATCTACCGATAACTAAATTTGTTACTGACTTTCGGAGTTTGTGACATAATTGACAATGTCGATCAAAATGTCTTGTCGGTACTTGTTGACGATCATAGCAGAACCTGATTCTAACCCGCCATCAGAACGTCGTCTACCGTGCGACCTGGATCAAATGGTGAGCTCAACGACACTGACACTCTCATTGCTTGTTATGTCTCTTTATGCTGCGAGCAGTCTCATCATAATCTTCCCTGTCCACCATTAACTCGAACAACCATTATTTATTCTTTCCTTCATACAGACTTTTTTGACGCCTCTCCAACAGGCAACTTTTGAAAACACTCTGGCTAAAGAAGAAATTGCTCATAATAAGCATTTTCCCCCTCTTTTGTCAAAATGGTTTCGGCTCTTTTCAATAGCTATACGTTCATTTAAAGTATTCTTACCAAGATGTTTTCAAATGTGTCTGCTGCAAATACGTCATTTAGGAAAGGTTTACTCCCAAATGGTACTTTTTTGTTTAAACATTATGGCCATTTCCCACAATGTATTAAACTCTTTTCAATAATTATACGTTAATTTAAAGAGACATTTCATGTGTTTGCTAAGATGTTTTCATAGTCGTCTGCAGATTTGTCCTATGTGGGAAAGGTTTAATCCCACCGGAAACAAACATGAGCATATCCCGACTAAACAAGTATGTTTTTTTATCGTATATATAATATACCATCGATTTCCAAACCAACCAAGGTCTACGCTCCTGTGACGAGACTTGTTTGATGTATTTAAAAAGAGGGTAGCTGTTATGAATATGATCGTGATCGCTTCAATGCTATTTTTAGATTTAATAATTAATAATGTCGAAAGTCCTAGTACAAACTGGTACCCTTAATTCTGAGTGTAAACTATTTATTTATTTATTTCCAAAAAGAAAATGATTGAACCGAAACTCACATTAGATTAGTTGAAACGATCGTAATATTCAAACTTGATACTGTGACAGCAATGTGACAAATGTCGTCTGCCGCAAATATGTCCTATGTGGGACAGGTTTAAAGGATTAGAGGTTATTAAAAGCCAATTTCTTTTGGGAAAAAAACTCAAACAAGAAGGGATTAAGCCTTACGTAATGTACACGCACGCTTTATAACACATTATACATTGAATTGAAACAGCTGCGTTTCGATCAACAATCATGCTCTCAAGCTTGTCACTCTGGTTAACGCCCGTAAACAGATTGTGTTTTATAACGTCGCATTAACAATACCGTTAACTTGAACAACTTTTCTAGAAGTCGTCTGATTTATCTTATGCCGATTTCAACACTATTTCAGTTATATCACGGCGTTTCCTGTGTTTGTTACGTGTGATGCTGGTCCATTTATCCTGACACCAGCTAGTCCGATGTAATGCAAAGCCCATGATCCTGACACCAAGAAGGGACAGCCATTACAACTTGCGATCACCCACATCAGAGATCACAACCTGCGACCACCCACATCAGAGATCACAACCTGCGACCACTTACATCAGAGATCACAACCTGCGACCACTTACATCAGAGATCACAACCTGCGACCACCCACATCAGAGATCACAACCTGCGACCACTTACATCAGAGATCACAACCTGCGACCACCCACATCAGAGATCACAACCTGCGACCACTTACATCAGAGATCACAACCTGCGACCACTTACATCAGAGATCACAACCTGCGACCACCCACATCAGAGATCACAACCTGCGACCACCCACATCAGAGATCACAACCTGCGACCACCCACATCAGAGATGAAAACCTGCGACCACCCACGTCAGAGATAACAACCTGCGACCACTTACATCAGAGATGACAACCTGCGACCACCCACATCATAGATCACAACCTGCGACCACTTATATCAAAGATCACAACCTGCGATCACTTACATCAGAGATCACAACCTGCGACCACCCACATCAGAGATCACAACCTGCGACCACTTATATCAGAGATCACAACCTGCGACCACTTACATCAGAGATCACAACCTGCGACCACCCACATCAGAGATCACAACCTGCGACTACTTACATCAGAGATCACAACCTGCGACTACTTACATCAGAGATCACAACCTGCGACCACCCACATCAGAGATCACAACCTGCGACCACTTATATCAGAGATCACAACCTGCGACCACTTACATCAGAGATCACAACCTGCGACCACTTACATCAGAGATCACAACCTGCGACCACCCACATCAGAGATCACAACCTGCGACCACCCACATCAGAGATCACAACCTGCGACCACCCACATCAGAGATGAAAACCTGCGACCACCCACGTCAGAGATAACAACCTGCGACCACTTACATCAGAGATGACAACCTGCGACCACCCACATCATAGATCACAACCTGCGACCACTTATATCAAAGATCACAACCTGCGACCACTTACATCAGAGATCACAACCTGCGACCACCCACATCAGAGATCACAACCTGCGACCACTTATATCAGAGATCACAACCTGCGACCACTTACATCAGAGATCACAACCTGCGACCACCCACATCAGAGATCACAACCTGCGACTACTTACATCAGAGATCACAACCTGCGACCACTTACATCAGAGATCACAACCTGCGACCACCCACATCAGAGATCACAACCTGCGACCACTTATATCAGAGATCACAACCTGTGACCACTTACATCAGAGATCACAACCTGCGACCACCCACATCAGAGATCACAACCTGCGACCACCCATATCAGAGATCACAACCTGCGACCACTTACATCAGAGATCACAACCTGCGACCACCCACATCAGAGATCACAACCTGCGACCACTTATATCAGAGATCACAACCTGCGACCACTTACATCAGAGATCACAACCTGCGACCACCCACATCAGAGATCACAACCTGCGACCACTTATATCAGAGATCACAACCTGCGACCACTTACATCAGAGATCACAACCTGCGACCACTTACATCAGAGATCACAACCTGCGACCACCCACATCAGAGATCACAACCTGCGACCACCCATATCAGAGATCACAACCTGCGACTACTTACATCAGAGATCACAACCTGCGACCACTTACATCAGAGATCACAACCTGCGACCACCCACATCAGAGATCACAACCTGCGACCACTTATATCAGAGATCACAACCTGTGACCACTTACATCAGAGATCACAACCTGCGACCACCCACATCAGAGATCACAACCTGCGACCACCCATATCAGAGATCACAACCTGCGACCACTTACATCAGAGATCACAACCTGCGACCACCCACATCAGAGATCACAACCTGCGACCACTTATATCAGAGATCACAACCTGCGACCACTTACATCAGAGATCACAACCTGCGACCACCCACATCAGAGATCACAACCTGCGACCACTTATATCAGAGATCACAACCTGCGACCACTTACATCAGAGATCACAACCTGCGACCACCCACATCAGAGATCACAACCTGCGACCACTTATATCAGAGATCACAACCTGTGACCACTTACATCAGAGATCACAACCTGCGACCACCCACATCAGAGATCACAACCTGCGACCACCCATATCAGAGATCACAACCTGCGACCACTTACATCAGAGATCACAACCTGCGACCACCCACATCAGAGATCACAACCTGCGACCACTTATATCAGAGATCACAACCTGCGACCACTTACATCAGAGATCACAACCTGCGACCACTTATATCAGAGATCACAACCTGTGACCACTTACATCAGAGATCACAACCTGCGACTACTTACATCAGAGATCACAACCTGCGACCACCCACATCAGAGATCACAACCTGCGACCACTTATATCAGAGATCACAACCTGCGACCACTTACATCAGAGATCACAACCTGCGACCACCCACATCAGAGATCACAACCTGCGACTACTTACATCAGAGATCACAACCTGCGACCACTTACATCAGAGATCACAACCTGCGACCACCCACATCAGAGATCACAACCTGCGACCACTTATATCAGAGATCACAACCTGTGACCACTTACATCAGAGATCACAACCTGCGACCACTTACATCAGAGATCACAACCTGCGACCACCCACATCAGAGATCACAACCTGCGACCACCCACATCAGAGATCACAACCTGCGACCACCCACATCAGAGATGAAAACCTGCGACCACCCACGTCAGAGATAACAACCTGCGACCACTTACATCAGAGATGACAACCTGCGACCACCCACATCATAGATCACAACCTGCGACCACTTATATCAAAGATCACAACCTGCGACCACTTACATCAGAGATCACAACCTGCGACCACCCACATCAGAGATCACAACCTGCGACCACTTATATCAGAGATCACAACCTGCGACCACTTACATCAGAGATCACAACCTGCGACCACCCACATCAGAGATCACAACCTGCGACTACTTACATCAGAGATCACAACCTGCGACCACTTACATCAGAGATCACAACCTGCGACCACCCACATCAGAGATCACAACCTGCGACCACTTATATCAGAGATCACAACCTGTGACCACTTACATCAGAGATCACAACCTGCGACCACCCACATCAGAGATCACAACCTGCGACCACCCATATCAGAGATCACAACCTGCGACCACTTACATCAGAGATCACAACCTGCGACCACCCACATCAGAGATCACAACCTGCGACCACTTATATCAGAGATCACAACCTGCGACCACTTACATCAGAGATCACAACCTGCGACCACTTATATCAGAGATCACAACCTGTGACCACTTACATCAGAGATCACAACCTGCGACCACCCACATCAGAGATCACAACCTGCGACCACCCACATCAGAGATCACAACCTGCGACCACCCACATCAGAGATCACAACCTGCGACCACCCACATCAGAGATCACAACCTGCGACCACTTACATCAGAGATCACAACCTGCGACCACCCACATCAGAGATCACAACCTGCGACCACTTATATCAGAGATCACAACCTGCGACCACTTACATCAGAGATCACAACCTGCGACCACCCACATCAGAGATCACAACCTGCGACCACCCACATCAGAGATCACAACCTGCGACCACTTACATCAGAGATCACAACCTGCGACCACCCACATCAGAGATCACAACCTGCGACCACCCACATCAGAGATCACAACCTGCGACCACCCATATCAGAAGCGAATGCTCTTCTATCACACCACCGAGGTGGTTTCTTATGCTTCGAGCACATCTGACGATAATAACAGAAGTTTATGATTATAAGTTTAATATTATAAAGAGTAGAAACTAGAGTTTCAGAAACGTGAACGAATAAGTTATTGTGTGCCTTGTGGTACCATAGCAATAATGTGATGTACAAGTCTTTATGATACATGCACAAGACTTCTGATGTGACAGCTGTACTGGTACCCTAATACTGGATGCCAAGGAGGCAAGCCAGTTCTGCCTATGTTGAAGTCAGCGAATACCAATGCAATCATTTATTTAATTCGAGCTAGATTTCTTTAATTATAATGTCATTTGATTCATTGTGTTCGATACGTTAAAACAGAAAGTATGAACTTCGTTTTACCATACTTGGAATAGAAGAGGGGAAAACAACAAGAAATATTTGTATTGTTATTGTAAAAAGGAACAACAAAAAATAAAATTTACAAACTAAAAGAATAATTTAGAGAGATAATAATGCATAAACAAGAAACACGAAACGGGCACTAAACAAAGTTTTTAAATGTACCATAATAAATGTAATCAATATCTTGGTAACAGTGATCTTGCCTTTTGAACCAGCCGGGTCTGTACAACGTTAATGACTAACAAGAGCACCGCGGAGTGAACGCACACGCTCGTCTGTTTTTTCTCAGTTGAACACTGGGAATTTCTGAATAATTATTCAAGCCAGGGTTATATGAATCGTTATAGACATGCGTATTATTCCTAGGAACATGTGTATCAAGTTTCATTTGAAAATGTTGAACGAATTTTAAGTTATGAGGTAATGTTATAACGCAGAAGCAGACGCATATGCTGACGCAGACGACGAGGCCAAGGGTACTATCACACTAGCCCGACTTTGTATTCTTCGACGCCAGCACGTACATACACCCGCCCGCCCACAATACGACACAGCATTCTAATATCAATGTCTCAACTTTGTTGTAAATCTGGCTAAAGCACACACAACACATTAGAACAAGGTAGTTATGACATTTTTGGGAATCAAGTTTCTCCTACAATCATCGTCGCTAGGTTGACATGTCTTTTCACAATGGTTTGTCATATGATATATCACGAGAATTCAAATACCCCAAACAAGATATAATTACTTCATACGATACATCTATAGAGGATGAACAAGCCGAGTTAGACAAAAAGGATCCCTAGTGACAATGATGCGAATACTGAAGGCTTAGTTTATGATTGCAGATACACAGGCTCACAAAATTCCTCACTGTTTACAAAGAGTTAACAAGGAAACTAAATCCAACATATGTATGACATAAGGCTTAACCAGGGGCGTAGCTTGGCAATAATCAATGTGTAGGCCGTCTCGTGAGAAAATCAACATTGTGGACACTGCGTAAAGTATCGACCCGGATCAGCCTAAGCATGCCACACATGCGTACCCGGATATACACTTTTCGCCTCCTGTGGATTTTTATGTTTCAGGAATCACTACTCTATCAATCCCCCCTTAGACGGAATGTGTCGGACGGATCAGTCTGCGCGGACAGTGCAGGCTGATCTGTACGATACATTACGCAGATGTGTATCGCCGCAGCTGCATTTTGGGGGCATTTTCAGAAGACGGAGAGATTTATGTTGACCCTTTTCTACGTACAGATGGTTAATTAACATTCTTGTTCCATTTTGGGGGTAAATATGTCACCATTCAGTTACGCCTGACTTGGAAAGCTGAATCAGATATATCTTATCACTAACCGATGAGTGTAACGCTCTAGGTTTTCAGTGGACTGGAATACCATTGGGCAAACCTCATTACTGGTCGATTTACCCCGACACCAGCGATAAGTCGTAATGCTAAACCCAACTTTCCAGAGCACAAATGAGGGAAAGCCGTTACTACTATTTGTTAGGTCTTTGGAATGACCCGGCTGGGGATCAAACCAACGACCTCCATCACCCGAGGCGGACGATCTACAACTACATCACCGAGGTGGTCATTGATAAATGAACAATCACCGTGGTATAAATGATCTACTGATGAAAACGGATTAAAATTAGAACAACGAAACATCAATGTTTCACTCATTCCCATGGTATTTGATGCGAGCTACCAATCAAAGAGTCGCCAGTTCGAGTCCCCGAACCCGACGCGTATTTCGGTGTATTTCTGATATTATCGAACACTGGTGTGTGTGTTATTTAAAAGTTATCCTGCGATTCGAACCCTTTCAGTAATGCCCTGTTGTATAATGCGACTGTCGTCAACAACCGCGAAGTGCTGCAATAGCTTTTTTTAAAAATAATATCTTGTTTACAGATCGTTCACAAATCATTTTAAATGAGCCACGCCCAGCGAATTGGGGTCTAATTTAGTCATCTTTACGGTATCCCATAAAGGTACACTGATTAACACCTATTGGGGCTACGCTTGTAGATGTTCATTAAAATATATTACATTACGGTGGACAGTGAAGGCTTTGGTAAGGTTGTACGTGTGCACCGACTCATCTACGTCTTCAGATGCAAAAACAACACAACTCGCAAGTATATTCTCTGTCTAAATAAGTGATACTATTAACACTTTCCCACATACAACAAATCTGCAGCAGACAACTTTGAGAATATCTAGTCGAAAAAATATGAAAAATCTCTATGAATGAAAGATTTGTCATTGAAAAGAATTGAAAATATTTGGTTAGGTGAAGTTGGTGTCTAGTGTCTAGTATAAAATATTGAGGGACACAAGTTCAATCAACGTTTCTTATATGTTATAGAATCCATTCAAAAATGTCAGTCGGTGTAATAATCCAACACAAAAGAGCAGACAGTTTTATAATATTTACTTCTCGGATGTTCTATTTATTAACCCTTTCCCACGTGCAGACGCCTTTTGGCGTGCCTGCAATAGAAGACTTGAAAATAGTGTAGTAAAAGGAGAACTTGCTTATAACTAGCCACAGTAGTTTTGACTCGATTCAATTATTACTATTTCCGTTTATAGATTTTTCATAGTTTCGCCTAGATGTTTTAAAAGTATGTTGCATATTTGCGGTGTGTATAAAAGAGTTAAACTGACTTGGCGTGAATGTGTATTGAAATAAATTTGAATAAATTATGACATTCCTAGGTTTTTTAAAGACATATACATCTTAAAACATTATGTTGTTTTAAAGAAAGAAAATAAATGTAAGATTGTAGGACCCTTATTTGAGATGGTTTGGACGTTAGAAAAAACACCTTAACATTCAGAAATCGATTCCTTCTGATGTTGACGATAGAAAAGTCACCTTAAAATAGGAAATCGATTCCATCTGATATTGACGTTAGAAAAGTCACCTATAAAATTAGAAGTGAAGCCTGTACAACTAGTTTATATCCGCGTCGTCTGACCAGACACCAAAACATTTCATCTTGATATTCTTAAAAAGGCTATGGACTCGTCCAGATGCAAAGCTCAATAAGTCAGCATTGAAAGGTATACACGTTTCATGCTACACATTGTCCGCGTAACCTGAGCATAAAGAAGCCCATGTTCTACAAAAACGAACTATAATACAATTACGATTAGTGAAGTTCCAGATCAACTTGCGAGATAGTGCAGTTTGATCAAGTTTCTGAATTGTTCGTCAATTAGTCAACAAAGGTTTCAAGAAGCATTCGAAAAACAGACTTTTAAAGAGGAGTGGAAGAATGCGCAATTTTGAAATGATCAACAATGGTCATAACAACGCTCCTTAACCCTTTCCCCACATACACTTTTGTGCAGCAGACGAGTTTGAATGGATATTGACAAAAACATGAAAAATCTCCTAAATAATTAAATAATTAAATAGAGTTGAAAACATTGTAGCAAAAGGAGAAATTGCACAATGTTTTCAAAAGTCGTCTGCTGCAGATGCGTCAAAATGCGTCTACAAGTGGGAAAGAGTTAATTAAAGGTCGGTTTCCCAGGAGCATGGCACATAGCTGTATTATATGTCGTCGTTTAACAATTTACCATAACATTTATTAGCCTTTTGTTTAGAACACATTTGTGTTTAAGAACTGTAACTCGGTGTTACGTTTTGAAAACCGTGCGTTAAAGGGTTGTAGTTGTCACAGGCATCCGAGTTTGCATTTGATAAGACATTGGGATAAAAACAGTACCTCGTTAACTCTTTCAGCGCCAAAGGCAATAACGAGCTGTCTCACCTGGAATCAGCATCGTTTGCCTGGAAGGTTACTATAAATAGCCTCTATATGGTTTATATAGTATTATAATAATGACCACAACCCTGTGCGCCTGTGTGGGATTCCCCGAATGTTCTCATACGATGATATTACGGTCATTATTATTTCAGCATAGGATCATACAGAGAGACTATTTGAAGTATCTTCACGAGGTATTGTGGGGTTTTTCCCAAGGTAAGTCGGAAGCCTGTGGTATTATACAGAGGATAGAACATCATTTGGAAAGATGAAACTGCGAGTTACGATCATTCAATTTCTTCTTTATTCGATAATGTTTCCAAATCTCGTCTGCTGCAAAGACATCTATATCAGGGGTAGGATGAACTTCTTCGGCATGACACGATCGGGGCTCGAGCCCGTGCCGGCCCGCTCTGAAAGCAAACCGTCTAACCACTACATACCCTTAGTAACGGAAAGGGAGAGTTGATGTAGCACCCAAAGCATGATTTAAATTTGTTCCGCATACAATAAACCTGCAGCAAACAAAAATAAAGAAAATCTCTATAAAAGAAAGATTATTTATTGTAAAGATTGCTAAAGAAGAAACATAAATATATACATAAAAATCCTAAAGATATAAACATGTTCCGGTTTACTGGGCAAACTTCTGCGTATTAAATTGGATTAAATATTGAGAAAAACTATTTAAGTATTATATATTATAATCTATATAATCAACGAAGTTACGTATATATAGCAGCTCAATGGTGCCCGCCCAAAAGTAAATTCTACAAGGCGAGGGTAAACCAGTTCAAAGGCCACAGCCTAACCCTTTCCCTCATATAGACGCTTTCTGACGCCTCTGCAGCAGACGGCGTTTTGAAAACAAAGTGACAAAAGAAGAAATTGCTCAAAAACGAGCAATTTCTCCTTTTTCCACAATCTTTTCCCATTTTAATCATAGGTTATCCATTCAATTATAGTGATTTTCTATTTGTTGACAACATATGTTCTAAGTCACCTGCTGCATAATTGTCGTATGAGGGAAAGGGTTAAGGGTTCAACTACATGTATATGCTACAGAGAGAGAAAATCAAAGTTCATTCGCGTCATCCTTTCTAAAAGGAAGCAATATGATAACAAACACGGAAGATGATAGATAGGTGGAAAACATCCTGGCCGTATTTGTGACAAGCTTTAACCTTTACCCTTTTGTCGTCGCGTTTTTTGAAGAATAAGCAGCAGACAACTTTTGAAAACATTGTGGCCAAAGAAGAAATTGCTCATAATGAGCAATTTCTCCTTTGGCCACAATGTTTTCAACTTTATTAACAATTAAGCTATCTTTTACGGAGATTTTTCAAGTTTTTCTCACAATGTTTTCAAAGTCGACTGCTGCAGATTTGTTGTATGCGGGAAAGGGTTAACCTTTTGTAGTCGCATCTTTGAGGAATAAGCATCAGAAGACTTTTGAAAACATCGTGGCAAAAATACATAATTTATGTATCATTAATATTTATTTAGTTTCGCGATGTTTATAAAAGTCATGGTTAGGTGAACGGGGTCGTTGTGGTATTACTGAAATACTGCTGGAAGTGTGCGTTAAAACTTAAAATAACATTTATAATTGTACAACATGATACAGTAAAGAACAACTTATCGAAATCAATGATAGGCTACACCTTCTGGTTTATCAAATTAGAAAGCATTTCACTGTGGTGTGAATATATATCATCGCTGTTAGAATAACTGGTTGTCTTTCGACTTCAATTAACCCTTTTCCCCTGCACTAGACGACTTTGAAAATGCATTGGCAAAAGCACAGACAATCTCTTTAAATGAAAGAACAATTATTGAAAAGAGTTAAAAACATGGTGACAAAAAGAGGAATTGCTCGTTTTGAGCAATTTCTTCTTTTGTTGCCATGTTTTAAAAAAGCCGTCCGCTGCAGAGGCGTCAGAAAGCGTCTATATGTGGGAAATGGTTAAATGTAAACGTCTTTATGGGAAGATGGATAGCATGTGTAATCAAAGCTAGGAAACACGTTGTTATGAGAATGTTGTGATATTACTGAAATACTGTTGAAAATAGGATAAAACTCCAAACAACCAGAATTTGGCTAAAATTTCTGGTCTCTCAAATTAGAAATTGTTGTATTTGAATTTAACGGATTACAATTAGTATGACTGCCTGAATGGAAGTGTTACTTTATCCCATTGACGCATCTACAGCACACGAATATGAAAAACATTGTAGCAAAAGGAGAAATTGCTTATAATGAGCAACTCCTTTTTTTACAATGTTTTCAACTCTGCCTAATATATCTACTACGATACATAGACAGTTTTCTTGAGCTGTTTTCTAAGTCGTCTACTGCAGATTTTCATCGGGAAAGGGTAAAAAGAAATGCTGACAAGTGCATGTCCATGTTTATTCGGTAGCTGTCACCAACCACTGAGTAAACATTAGCTATGTTGTATGTGTGAAGAAGTTAAACATATCAGTAAAGCTTTTGTTCAAAACTCTTTCAGTTTCCTGTTGAACATTACCAACCTCATTTGCAACGATTATACAGATTTAAAAAGTCAATAAGAAGCTCAACACATTAACCTAGCGTTTGCTTTATCCGACGAAAATGATACAGAGAGCCAGAGTACAAACTTGCTCAATATACTTTGGATTCTAAATCAGTGTATCGAGTTTGGGAGAGTCCAAACAGTCGATAGTAAATAGTCGACACTCTATATTATTTATTCAATGGGCGATGCTACTGTTATTGAATTGATCGTGATTTTTGTTTACCAAGTTCTTTGACGTAATATGTATACATGAATCGTGGGAAAATGAGTCACAATGTAAACGATCCACGTCAACAGTGAAGGCCCAGACGAGTCTACATATTTGCGAATTGTGTCTGTACGGTGTTTTATACCGCTTTCAACAGTTATACAATTATAACACGGCGTGTCATGGGTAAGTTAACGGTGATGACACCAGCCTGTCATGGGTAAGTTAACGGTGATGACACCAGCCTGTCATGGGTAAGTTAACGGTGATGACACCAGCCTGTCATGGGTAAGTTAACGGTGATGACACCAGCGTGTCATTAGTAAACAAAAACATTACTGCTATTATTTACCTGTGTTTGTGTGTGTTTTAGGTCACTTTCAACATGTTTTCAGTTATATCACGGCGTTTCCTGGCTAAGTTACCAAATACTACTGCTCCTGTTATCCTGATACTAGAGAGTCAGTCGTAATGCTAACCCAGCAACCCTGCGCTCCAAGGAGGGCAGCCATTACTACCATATTTTTCAAAGTATTTGGTATGACACGGACAGAGATCACACCGCGTCCTCACACACCCGGGGCGATCACTATTTGTAAAGTATTTAGTAATCGCGCTTTTTGATCAGACTAGTGCCTGTTTGACATCTAGTCAGAACGTTTGCTTCAAACTTACATGTTTCGAAGTCGTCTGTTGCGGATTTGTTGTATGTGGATTAAAGGTGCTATTCTCCAGATTATAGATAGTATAGTTACGTTTACAAATTGTCTTGAAATATTAGAATCATAACTCTGGGATAACATAAGAGTGATAATTTCACTTTCCAGTACAATAAACATATAAATATTGATCGTGTACATGATTCATTGTAACTGGGTAGACATACCCAATTAACTAAATTTCGTACATCTTCATGACATTCAATTGACTGTCTTTCAACATTATTGCCCAAATAGTTTTGAACTATTTATTTCTTACTTTATTGTCACTATAAGCAATATTTGCAGAAGTTTCAACATTTTAAAATGTTGATCTCCATCTGGAGTTCAGCACCTTTAAATTAATCTAACGTGAGTTTTAACCCTTTCCCTCATACAACAATTCTGCAGCAGACGACTTTGAACATATTTTGTCAAAACATAGAAAATCTCCATAATTGAATGGATAACCTATGACTTAAAGTAGAAAACATTGTGGCAAAAGGAGAAATTGCACCTTTTGTGCAATTTCTTCTTTTGTCACTATGTTTTCAAAAAGCCGTCTGCTGCAGAGGCGTCCAAAAGCGTTTATATGAGGGAAAGGGTTAATATCGTTGTCATGATACACGTATCCAAGACCAATCATTGTTACTCCTTCACGAATAACAAAGAACACTAGCAAACATCATGCAATCGAATGACATTAACTCCACTGAAACATGATAATCAATTGAAACAAGATATCGAATTGGATGAGGACCTCATCGATCAAGATTCAATGAAATAATTATATATATGTACTCCGAATACACTGGTCGGAAACCATGAGATACATGCCGCCATTATTCCGCCGAGACTATCTCGATACACGCGGGAGTTAACCCTTTCCCAGATACTGACGCCTACAGAAGACGACTTTTGAAAACATTTTGACAAAATGAGAAACATTCTTTCCAACATTTAAGTAATAATACCTATATCTATAGAGTTTCTGTGTGGGTGTCAATATGATTTCAAATTCGTCTATTACAGATTTCTTGTATGTTGGAAAAGAGATAATTCGAAAACAATATGTATTTTAGTGTGTTACAATCCAAGTAACTGTATAGAGTGTGATCAGAAACAATATAATGGCGGGGAAATGGCACAGGATAATGGTTCACAATGTGCCTTCTACGAGAACATACCTGACAGTATTGTGTCAACGGTAATAAACTATGAATTGACACATCCACACTATCAGATCTTCATCTTGATCTTTGTAAGATATAGTATAGTATCCATATGTGTGCAACTAGAAACTTTGTAAAATTAACATTACTTAACAGAGCACTAGATGTGGGGCGTTTTGTATGTTCTTAATGATCCTTATTTGACCCTCTAAACCTATGTTGTGGGTACTCAAAAGAATCGTCTGAGTGGGACGATTCTTTTGAAATACCTACATCATAACGTTCGGATGGATAATAAGAAAAGAGTATTTGGGGAAAAGAGTTGTAAACCTCTTCTAATCTAGACCTTGGTTAACAATCTGTAAATGTACACTGTATTACATAAGCCTCTTGGTTGCTTCTCTTTCTTAATAGCGAACAGAGATGTTCCAGATCGGACGTCGTGGATGCGCAAGGAGATCTGGATCTACAGTAGCGTCGCTCGGATGTAATATCATAATGTAGGGGTTTGAGGGAAAGAAGACAACGCTCTGTGTATGGGAGTAAAGGAGTTACCAGGGTACATAGACGGGACTAATTTTCATCTGGTCATCTCGCATGACACGGTCAATTGCATCCGACCAGAACAGGTGACCTAGGCCGCTGACCATCGTAGATCCGTATCTTTATGCTTGTCTAACCAAGCTAGTTAAGACATTAAATGAGCTCATTTGTCTAAATACTAAATGTGTACCCATGTCGTATGGGTCAATTTTCTCCTTCACGAATAAAACCTGTAATTTAACAATTTGGTTGATAATCAGACTGGGAGCAGTCCCGAAAGGTAAGGAAGTATTGCAATACAAACATATTTCCTTTTTTTTTTTTTACCCTTTCCCACATGGTGCTCGCCAAATAGCTATACAGCCGAGTGCGAGGGTTAACAGCGGCAGAAGACGAACGAATTTCCCACATGCAGACGCATAAAAGATGTAAAAACCTATACGGTGAGACTGGATAGGGAACCATCGAATTATTTATTCATCAGTTATTGTTCTGTCTAATTCTGTCCAATAATTGTAAGTTTATTACATCCATTTTGTAACCTCCTTTCCATCCTTTGATCCTGCCGTTCTATTATAAATTAATAATTGACCCATCAATCTTGTGAAAACGAGGTTAATGATTTAGCTCATAAAAACACGTTTTTACCAGATTTGACATTCCTCTCAGCATTGAAAACACGAAGGGTAAATAAGCAATTGTTTAGCATGAGCAGTTTCTTTTATACCTATACTATTTTCTTTCGTTTCAAAAAAATACTTTCGTTCACTTCGGTTTCAATTCTTTTATGATCCTTTTTTATCTGATTTCAATTTAGAAAGGATCTTAAAAATGCGTATTCCTCTTTTCCTGGTGTTTGACGGTATTTGACAACACTGCAGCAAACGGCATTTTCAAAACAAATGTGAACAAGGTATGATGAGCAATTTCTCCTTTTGTAAAAATGTTGTCTACCTTGGCATAACACCAGACTCATATTCAAGTTAAATTTGTCATTTCCTTAACCCTTTCCCTCATACGACAATTCTGCAGCAGACGACTTTGGACATATTTTGTCAAAAAATAGAAAATCTCTATAATTGAATGGATAACCTATGCCTAAAAGTGGAAAACTTTGTGGCAAAAGGAAAAATTGCTCGTTTTGAGCAATTTCTTCTTTTGTCACTATGTTTTCAAAAGGCCGTCTGCTGCAGATTCGTCAGAAAGCGTCTATATGAGGGAAAGGGTTAAACGTGTGTTTGAAACTTACATACATAAGGTGAACTGTACAGTAAAGGATTAAAACAATTCATCAATGTGTAACATAATGATTCATTGTTCTTAAATTTAAGTGATCTATGTTAGCCATTACCCTGCCAAATTATTTGAACTACAGATACCTACTGTCTTCAACAGTGAAGCTACTGCATATGCAGTGAGTTGTTTTTGCTTTACATTCAATGAAATAAATGATTATATGTAGCAAATAATGCAGGTCAATATTGCTAGAATACTAAGCCTGCATTTGGGATGATGACTTTAATTCGCATAAACTCGGAAAATAGTTCAGTATTTTTTGTTTTGCACCTACATTGAAGGCAACGGTCGGCCTAGCCTGTCCATCGCTCGATTTATTAAATGATTGATGTGTGAATAAACCCGTTTTCAACAGTATTTAGTTAGGAGGCTACTTCACATATTGTAAGATGAAGTGCGAGTTATTGTCGTTACCGAACATTGTCGTTGATTCGTTCGAATGCACGGGCTCGAGTTAAGATGGCATGGTTTGTTACAATTAACCACGCCCACAATAAGGATCGATACACGCACATCCTTGAGTTTGTTATCCATTTACGTTTAAACAACCTCAGATGCTTCGTACGAGTTCGTTCTCCGTCGTTTAAACTTACATAAGACACACGTCTTGCGATTTTGAATCTTGCATGTGCGTACACTGAGACTGTACTCTTACAAGAGTTATCATTGGTCGCTTACATGAAGCATATAGCCAGATGTATCAACATGTATCCCCCATAGAATTGCAGTCCAATGTGTGTAATTAGCATACTGTTATCCTGTTATAAAAGATTCAACAAGACTACAAATCACCAGACGATTTCTATAGACATGCAAATCTAAATGTCGGTAAACAATTAACCCTTTCCCCTCATACGACAATTCTGCAGCAGACGACTTCGAACATATTTTGTCAAAAAATACAAAATCTCTATAATTGAATGGATAACCTATGATGAAAAGTGGAAAACATTGTGTCAAAAGAAGAAATTGCACGTTTTGTGCAATTTCTTCTTTTGTCACTATGTTTTCAAAAAGCCGTCTGCTGCAGAGGCGTCAGAAAGCGTCTATATGAGGAAAAGGGTTAAAGAAATCAATTGAACATGAACAAGTTATACATTGTCTTAACTAAATAGTTAATGAATGCAGCCATGAATATTTCATATTCAGGAAGTTAGTTTACCGAACCGTGGCATGTTTCTTACGTAAATACATCAGTTAGCAATTACTAAAACCAACATTGGCGTACTTGCATCCTCGCTGTTTGGACTAGCTGGGGTTTCGTATATTGATATGTTACGTGACAGCGACAGTTCATTAAACAGGAGGTATCACACAGACTTGTATATACATAGCGATCACAAGGCAAAGAGGGCGTGTCTGCATAGAGTTTGTGTTAATGACTTTGCAAGTTGTGGTTTTAAAATAAAATTGGTGTATAGTAATCGGAGACAACATCAGAAATTCAACCAGCCATGTAGAAATGCACCATTAATTGCGTGTTTACCCTTGACGAACTAAAACGTCTTGGGGGAAAAACTACAGATCCAAAACGGTTTTCGAGCCATTTCCTTCCAGAACAGAACACAGCCTTTGTTATTGCAAATAATAGATAGACATCTGCGTAATGTATCGAACAGATCAGCCTGCGCTGTCCGCGCAGACTGATCCGGCCGACACATTCCGTCTTAGGGTGATAGATGTATAGAGTAGTGATTCCTGAAACAGAAAATCCACAGGAGGCGAAAAGTGTCCATCCGGGTAGGCCTGTGTGGCATGCTTAGGCGGATCCGGGTCGATACTTTACGCAGAGTCCACAATGTTGATTTTATCACGAGACGGCTAACACATTGATTATTGCAAAGCTACGCCCCTGATGATGATAATATCATTATAATATAAACATACAGTTAATCCACACGCAACTGTATCCAGTAAGGCCAGTGATGCCTAAAAGTCAGGTTATAGTTATATAGTTTATTTATATATAGACGTACTGGTAAAAGTCAATGCAATTAACTGCAAAACGTGGTGCTTTACCCTTCTATTGTAAATTAATGTCTAAATCATGTGACTTATGGTATAATGTTACCGGATACAATAACCAAGTTAAAATAATTTTCATAGTTCCGGCTCAACAAAATACCTTAATAAATGATAAGACAGTTTATTTGACAATATTTTATATAAAAAATAATACCCGGTAGCAATACATTTCAGTGCTATATGTAGTCATTTTCCCCCATACATAGTGAAATGTGGTGTCTGGAACCTGTGGTACCGCAATGCTACATACACTACATTATCAATATAGAATTATCCTCTCAATATGCTCTGTTAACTAAAAAGCGAATCGACATTATCTCGATTAGTTTTGATTTATAATAATAATAATAATGGCTTTCGTTGTAATATCCCTTTCCCACATACAGACGGCTGTACAGAAGACGACACACATATGGACCACTGGTACTCGTGATAAGATAGATATGTTTGCAGAAAACGGCGCAAATCATACATTATCAAACAGAATTATTAAACATTCAACAACCAAGTATATGTTACCTTTTTCAATCAAAGAGCCATGATTTAAAAGACAGGGAGTATAATCGCCTCATACTCAGCATTCATAACTATATGTTTAAACCTTTCCCACATATAGACGCTTTTTGACGCACCTGCTGCAGACAACTTTTAAAAACACTGTGACAAAAGGAGAAATTGCTCAAAACGAGCAATTTCTCCATTTGCCACAATGTTTTCAACTTCTTACAGTAATAATACCTATAATTAAAATGATATTCCATCTTTTTGGGTACATTTTCAAAGTCGTCTGCTGCAGATTTGTAGTATGTGGGTAAGGGATTAAAGGGGCGTATTTCGTGTTATTGAATCATTATCTATATAGATCATCCATACCGCATGTTGTGGGTTCTGAACCCATTCCCATATACAACAAACTGCAGCAGACGACTTTGATTGAAAGAATCTTCTAGGACATTATAAGTAACACATCGCTCGATGAAAATTTAATATTTGAATAAAATTGTAAACGTTGTGGCAAATGGTTAACTTTCACATGATGAGCCAATGTTTACCATGTTTAAAGTCCTTGGTATGACTCGGCGACGGATCGAACCCGCGACCTCCCTCACTCGCTGTTTTTAAAAGATGATTGCTACAGAGGCGTCAGAAAGTGTCATTATGTAGGAAAGGGTTAACACAATATTCCCTCGAGACAATACTTTATGAAGAATCACAACATAGTGTTTAACCCTTTCTCACATACAACAAATCTGCAGCAGATGACTTTGAAAACATTGAGTAAAAAATATAGAAAATCTCTCTCTATATATATATATATTTATAAATGAAAGTATTAATATCAAATAAAGTTGAAAACATTGTGGCAAAATGAGAAATTGCTCATCATGAGCAATTTCTTCTTTTGCCACAGTGTTTTCAAAAGTCATCTGCTGCATTTGCGTCAAAATGCGGCTACAAGTGGGAAAGGTTTAATTGACTAACACGAGAGATTATATTGCAGGAAATACTTTTTCCACTTCACCTTAATCGGGCCTATGTGAACACGCCAAAATCTATACTACATACAAATCTATTCCCCAACTTGGCAACGCCTTATCAATAACAATACAACACTCACTATTTCATTTAAACTTAATTTCACGAATTTAAAAACAAATTGAAATAAAAGTTACATACCTTCGTTGTCCTTTTATAGATTGAATTCACAAAATAAATTCCATATTGTCAGCGTGTTGCTTGCTCTATGTTTAAGGGACACCGGGTTTATGACTGACTAGGTTTATTTATATATCAAAATGGAATTTCGGGTCGATAGAAGATCGGCTGTATAGAAAATACGTGAAAGAAACACAATTAACCCCTTACACCGTACAAATCAATTTGAACGGATTTAAACTCGTCTTGTTCGGTTTTAGTGTTTGATTTGAGAGACAACATTTACATAATCACTATTTTCGGAGGATTTCCAAACCAGTGTGGAAGAAGCAGGAATTGCTTGTTTTAACCATGTACTTCTTTTCCAATAATATATTGGATACATGAAATACCTTTATGTTGTGCGATGTTAAGGGTTGGAATACGTCATAATTTATACCTGTTGAAAAGAATCAACGAAGCGAGAAATCTGCTTTTGCAGTGGGACTCGTATAGACTTGTTATACATTATTTAATACATCTATACGATTGACCCAACTTAAGATGTGTTGATTAAGTCTACACGAGCAGGACGTCAGATATTAACCCTTTCACTCAAACGACAATTCTGCAGCAGACGACTTTGAACGTATTTTGTCAAAACATAGAAAATCCCCATAATTGAATGGATAACCTATGACAAAAAGTGGAAAACATTGTGGCAAAAGGAGAAAATTGCACGTTTTGTGCAATTTCTTCTTTTGTCACTATGTTTTCAAAAATCCGTCTGCTGCAGAGGCGTCAGAAAGCGTCTATATGAGGGAAAGGGTTAATGTCGGAATAAATACATTGATTCCACGGCCGAGTCAAAGCAACGACTTTTAAAATGGTAACTATGGCTGACCCTGCTAGATACTCAGGAATGTGGGGAGGGAATGACGACTGACTCGCTGGTACCAGGGTTAATGGACCAGAAGAACCGGTAACTTACCATGGAAACGCCGTGATATAACTCACAATTGTTGATTGAATGATGAACCTTAATTAAACAAGTTTCTTTATCACGAGTTACACAATTTTGCTATTCTAAATGCTTATGTGATGCTTCGCGTTTGACCTTATTAAATATGACACATCTGTAAAAATCGGTAGCTTTATTTCAATATTCATTATCACGATGACAATACAATACAATACAAATTCCCTTATTTCTCTCAGTTCTACAAACAGAATACATGAGGATAAAATAAATATACATAGTAAACGAGGTGAAGAACAATACCAAAAAAAAAAGAAAAAAAAAAGAGGTGTGTCGACAAATGCATAGTTCAAATACGAGAATTGTGAAACACAAAAGAAAGAAAGTTTATCCTTCAATCCACAATTACAATACACTCTCGTATGAGAGCGGTATTTCCATTGCAAAGGAAGGCCAAACAGTATGTACTATTTTTCATGACTAAAAGTTCTTTGCAGAAACGAAACGCAGTTAACACAACGAATGCTTATAACAACGTGTTAAAGCTACTTGACAATGGTATATGGTTTATTCCCGATTGTCCCACATTTTGATTTTTGGGCTCAAAATCGATGTAGGACAATCGGCAAAAATTACAGGTAAGGTGACGGCTAATCCCTGCCCGGGGCGAAGATATCACTTTCTTCACTGTTTTTATAAAACAGTATGTTACGTTTCTCTTAACTTTTAAGTTTTTGAATATTATTCACAGAATTAACTTTTTTTTTTACATTGTTTGCTACTCCGTTTACAAAACTTTACAAACATTTAAAAGTGGAGAAAATATTTAGCTCTGTCCGCATAGTCAATTGCACTAATGGGCCTTCACGCAGGCGTTCCTTTAGGGATTCTAGTCGTGTGTCGATGTTCTTGTATTTCCTTCTCTTGGTCGGGATTTTACCTCCTGTAGCATACTGAACTACCTTGATACAGGAGAGGGCTTCAATTGCCTGGATTGTTGTTCTAAGGATTTAAAAGATGTTCGGATGAGAATGTGGAACAGCTTTCTTCAACATGCTATGCCAGCCTTCTAAATTGTTCGTCTTCCTTGGACCTTGGGTCTTGAAGTGATTCCAAATATGTCTGTCACCCTCAACCCAGTACTCAGTTACATAGTGTGTGAAGGTTTCAAAGGCTGCTGGAAGGTCTAGAGTAGCAATGTCATTGAGTGCTTCAGGCCACACATCTTTAACTGTGTTGATTGGTACAAGTGGTAAACTTGCTGCTCGTCTGACTAGGCGGTGAATGTCTTCATTAATAAGTTGTAGTTGCATTCGATTGTCAAACGTCTAGCAGCTTTTCTTGGCTGGCCTGGCGTTGCATATGTGCTCTAAGTTTCTCTGCGTGGCGAACACGAGCATTCTGTTTTCTTCACCCTCGTCTTTAAGCAGAAACTGCTCACCAGCTGATGTCTCTGTCCACTCCCCTTCCAGACGTATATCCTGTCTTCTTCTCGGAAGCACTGGTCTGTCTTTGCTTCTCTCGCGATAAAGTTTAGACTTACATCCTTAATAATCTGTGGCCATCAATAACCAGACTCATTCCACCGCGCTTGCTCCACACAAAATCTAGTTTGACTTGAACATTGAGCATTAGCCATGTTTTCAGTATGATATAAAAACAATAAATGATACTTTTTCCAAAAGAATTCAATAAATGCACTTGCAGTTTATTTTTTAGAAATAAAAGCATTTTATGGTGAAAATACCGCAGTCAAATAATCAAATAATTAAATATTAATTATAACAAAAAACATAAATAAATAAATGATTGCATGTTTGGGCAAACAAAGATAGATAGATGGTGTGTTCCCACTTCCCCAACCTTTAATTAGTCCTATAGAAATTGAGGTAGTGGTTGGGGGAATGTATTGTTTGGTGTAACAATAGAGTTGAAAGGTGATAGTTGGCGAAAATTGCTATACTGTACTGAAAAGTTATGTTTCTAAGTTTGGGAAAGTTGTTCATAAATATAAGTTTCATATAGATAGATATTCTTTATTTTGTGTTGAAAATAAAAGGTTGGGAAAGTGGGAACAAACCGAATGACTGCGGATAGCGAGAATACGAGGCGCGAATGGTGTTACTGTGTTGACTGTTACTGTGTCGGGACTGTTACTGTGTCGGGACTATTACTGTGTCGGGACTATTACTAATTTCTGAAAAACTAGAAACAGAAAAAAGAAAAAAAAATCTTTGGATGAAGTCTATTCTATTTTGCATTTATAAAGGGAAATAACCTGTTCATTACTATTCAAATTATACCGTGCGATTATCGTCCGTTGCAGGGATCGTTAACTTCTTACAAATAAAAATAACAACAAAATCAATACTGTTCAAACACTACTATCACAACATCCATATATCTAGTGTTTGTTTGCCCGAAAGAGGATGATTGTTGAAATGACAACATTATTTAAAATTCTAAAAATGCTCATTTTATAAAAAAACAACAACACCATATCTCTCCTCGAACGGTCCAATATTACTAGTTCATTTGAATGATTCCTAACACAAGTTGGACTTTACCATAACACGTACATGCTTTCAAAGAATGCTTGAGTGACATTTATCATTTCCCACAAACAACATATATACAAAAGACGACTTGGAATATATATATATATATATATATATATTGTAAAATATGCAAACTATCTATGTTTGGCGGTCTAATTATTGAGAAGGGTTGGAAATCGCAGAAATTGTTCATCATGAAAAATTTCATTTTTTGCCACACTATCTTCAAACTCCGTCGGCTGCAGATGCGTCGAAATGTGACTGCAAGTATGAACGGGGTCAATATATCAGGACGTTGATCAGAATACCAAACACGCATGTTGATTTTGGTCACCAAGTCCTGGAGGTCTAGTTCTGCGAGGCGGGAATTGACAAAACTATAATGACCTTTTCCACGAGAAAACCAACATTGTGGACTCTGCGTAAAGTATCGACCGGAATTAGCCTAAGCATGCCGCGCAGGCTAACCCAGACAAACAATTTTCGCCTCCTGTGGATTTTCTGTTTCAGGAATCAGCACTATATACCTCTATCCCCTGCAGACGGGATGTGTCGGTCCGGATTAGCATGCGCGGACTGCGCAGGCTGATCTGCATCGATACATAACGTAATAATGTTGAACGGCTCAATTATCAATCCAAAATATAGAAAACAAACAAACTCAGAGCTTTACCAGATGGACCAACAAACTCAGAGCTTTACCAGATGGACCAACAAACTCAGAGCTTTACCAGATGGACCATGCCGTATGAGACGCTTAATGGCCATTCAAACTTTACTGTATGGTTGTTTTACCATTTCTAATATACATCATCTCTATTCATGAAACTGTAAGTATTGAATATAGTTACAAATATTATGGCAAAAAGAGAAATTGGTCCTCATGAATAATATCTACTTTTACCCTAATGTTTTCAATAGTCGTCTGCTGCAATGCAGAAACACACGTTTGTAAGTAAGTGGGAAGGATGTTCTTGTTCCAATGGCTGCTGTAATATTTGGCTGGCACGTATGAACCGCTGTTAGCGATTTGGGGTCTTAACCATTTCTCACATATAGATGCTTTCTGACGCCTCTGTAGAAGATTACTTTTGGAAACATTGTGACAAAAGAAGAAATTGCTCAAAACGAGCAATTTCTCCTTTTGTCACATCGTTTTCAACTTTATTCAATATTTAAAACCTTCGTTTACAGAGATGGCATCTTATTTCTACATAGATATTTTCAAAGTCATTTGCTGCAGATTTGTTGTACGTGTGAAAGGTTTAAATGAATGCATCTGCGTACAGTGAAGACCCAGGTCTGTCTATGCCATGCTCATATTATTCTCACCAGATACTTCACTATCCGTTTATATGTTATATGGACCTACGTGCATTTTGTTGGAAAACACGAGAAGTTTAGTCTATTTAGTTATACGCCAATTTAACCCTTTCCCTCATATAGACGCTTTCTGACGCATCTGCAGCAGACAGCTCTTTGAAAACATAGTGACAAAAGAAGAAATTGCACAAAACGTGCAATTTCTCCTTTTGCCACAATGTTTTCCACTTTTTGTCATAGGTTATCCATTCAATGATGGAGATTTTCTATTTTTTGACAGAATACTTTCAAAGTCGTCTGCTGCAAAATTGTCGTATGAGGGAAAGAAATAACGTTTCCAACATACAACAACTCTGCAGCAGACGACTTTAAAAACATACTCGATTCTTTTTTTTTTTTTTTTTTTTTTTTTGAAGCACCCTTTGAATAAAAGTACAATAACTGAATAGATTTGAAAACAATGTTTCAAAAGGAGACATTGCTCTGTTTGAGCAGTTCCTTCTTTTGTCGCCATGTTTTCAAAAAGCCGTCTGCTGAAGTTGTAAGAAAGCGTCTATATGAGGGAAAGGGTTAATTAAATAAAGCCAAACGGAGAGTCAATAAGACCGCAAAAACGCCAAACGCGGCTTTCGAACTAATTTGTTTTGAACTCCTTGTAGATGTTGTATATATGCATCATTTGTTTCATAGTTAGTCCCCAACTGACACTGCATTCATGATATAATGAATATTTATATTCGTTTCCTTTGAGTAAATGGGAGCATGGTAATAGTAGAACATATGCTTATCTTGAAAATTAGTTATGGTTCTGAAACAGTTGAAACCAATGTGGGAACAGGATAAACTATTTGTTTGCGGCAATTTGTACTTTTCTGTTTTATTCATTTGTTTATCTTAAAAAATAAGCCATATATTTATTTATGCAAATTGATCTGTTTAAGAATTTGAGGTATGATTCTGATGCAGTTGATGACAATGTGAGAAGAGGTGAAATTACTTTTATTTATTTAATAATTATTCACCAGTGCCAAATACCGTTATGTCGGAAAGGATTCAATTAAAAGTCCTACGTTAAACTTGTAAACCAAATTACGAAATCGAAATGACCAAACTATGGGTCATGAACCGGTTTACACTGGAGTGCTGCGTTAACAAATAGTTCACTAGTGGCAAAGAATATAGAATATAACTAAGTTCATTGAACACGAACACCGGTTTCCACTAGATTGCTGCGTCAACAAGTAGTTCACTAGTGGGGAGGACTGATTGATAATATAACTTAGTTCACTGACCGCGATCACTAAGTCAGCCGAGTCGGATTAAATCTTTCACTTGTAACTCTTTCACTGCGCAATTTCACAAAGTCGACGCTTTCATGTTGAAAATTGGACCATTCCTTTTTTCGTCCAACAGGAAACTTTGTAAAATGTGATGTCTAGGTGGCAAACAGTGCAGATGTCATGAGCTGTCTCGTCTGAATCTGCATTGTCTGCAAAAGTCTTTAATTGTCTTTGGAAGCGAAAGGGTTAACCTTTTACAACAATTCAAAATGTGTCTTTACATTAAAAAACATGACATTGTGTGGGTTCTGTGCTTTCTTTCGAGAATAGCATTTTGAGGACTTGAATCTAACAACAAAAAACATCAGATGAGTCAATTTCAATCAGCATCCATTTTGTCACCAAACATCCTAAAAATGGTCTTCGAACGATTGATTGAATGAGGTTTAACCCCATTTTTTAACAATTTCTCAGTTATATCACGGCGGCCAGTTCACCTACTCATGCATTTCCTGGTTTTCTCACACCAGTACTCCACACAACAATCTTCCCAAGCAACTGGCTGCTTTTCCACATAGACTTAGCCCATTGGTGGAAGACGAATGACGCATGTCGCATTGACTTTTGTCAATCGTCGGAAAGAAAGTTGGCCGAGCCGGGATTCGAACTCACAACCCCTAGATTGACAGCCCGCGTCGCTACCGACTGAGCTACCGGGGCTCGGTCTTCGAACAAGGACCTGACCTTGGTCGGAAATTATAAAACTATTTCTGATAAATGGTCCGGTCCGAGTTCGCCGAATTTAACGAGTGTTAGATATCAAATATGACATGTTCCTCCGATATATTCAAAGAAAATACAAATAAAATAAAAATAAAATACAAATAAAAAATACAAATGAAGTAGCGAGGAAACGGTTACACTGGGAGTTAATATAAAGAGCAAGGAAATGGAATAACTATATATATATATATACATCGTAACTATATTTCTTTTTAGTGAGTAACAACAATTCAAGCGAGTAATTTTCTACTTGTAAATGAACATCGTAAAATAAATCGAAAGATTGAGGTGCAATACCTTTTCCAACAATGTTTTCTAATACCACTGCAGCCGGTTCACATAACCATGTGTTTCCTGACTTTTCTCACAACAGTACTCCACACAACATTCTTTGTTAAGTAACTGAATTTTATTTCACATGTACTGTTTTATCCCATTTGTGGAAGACAAATGACGCTTGTCGCATCGACTTTAGTCAAACATCGGAAAGAATGTTGGACGAGTGGGGATTCGAACTCACAACCCCTAGATTAACAGCCTGTGTCGCTGCCGACTAAGCCACAGGGGCTTTGTAAACCCCAAATAGAGAGCACTATAGGTTACAATACACCAATTAAATTCCTTCTTTGTTTCCATGAACATCGACCAGTTTCAGTCCGCAATGTAAAACAACCGAGGTGTTTCACATTCTCTACTTCACTTTCAAGCAAGGTCAAAATACTAAAGATGATCAAATCAATCATGTCAGTGCATCCTATACGCATTTACAATGAATTTAATCTCAATACCATATAATCAATGCATACACTAATATCTACGCAATCAAAGTATTTTCGGGACTATTTGGCTCTAGATCAGCATGGTCGCGGATGTATTTGGTGTAGTTTGACCTTATAGCACAATTCAAGCAGACTAAGACGAGCCTGCGTAGACACAGAGTATCGTCAGTGCATCAATATGTTACATCTGATAAGAACAAACAGTGTAGATCTTCTAGATTCGCACGTGGTCCAAACGGAAAAATAAAGTCCAACTTTTGTAAAATATTCGCAATCGTTGAAAAAAGTAAATGTCCAAATGAGCCGTTTCCGCGAGAAATCAAACATTATGAACTCTGTGTAATATATCGACCCAGATCAGCCTGCGCAGTCCACGCAGGCTAAATCGGGCAGACACATTCCGTCTTAGAGGGATAGAGGGATAGAGGTATAGAGTAATGATTCCTGAAATAGAAAATCCACAGGAGGTGAAAAGTGTCTGTCCGGGTAAGCCTGCGCGGTATGCTTAGGCTGATCTGGATCGATACATTACGCAGTGTCCATAATGTTTGTTTTCTCCCTGGACGGCTCAAATGTTCATGCGCGATGATTGACTTTTCGGGAGACCGTCGCCTTGGTGTAGTTGTTAGAGCGGTAATACACAATACTGTTAGCAATGGCTATAATCCCCTTCCTCCTTGGCGTTCGGGGTTAAGGGCATAGCATCACGACGGATGCAACGGAGTCGGGATACATGATACCCGTAGTACTGGTCATTTAGCGAGGAAACGCCGTGATAGAACTGAAACACTGTTGAAAACGGCGTAAAAAACGGTTCAATCAATTAACAAAAAAACACATTTCACATACCATGTTATAACATTGACAATCCAAGTATTCATAAAGTCAACATGAATGACATATACTTTATATAATATGAATATTCATTGTTTTTTTCGAATCTGAGATTGTTCTATTTTAAAAAATATTGGTGGCTACGCACTAGAAACATAAATGTTTTCAATGTAATATTCTCTTTACATGAAATACGAACAATACGACTAGTGTAAATCTTCCTAATTGAAGCGTTTAAACTAAGAAAACACATTTTGGAAAAAACATTTAAAAAAGCCTTCAAAACGATACGAATAAGCAAGACATTAAACAATGTTACCCAAATGTATTCATTTTTCATGGAATTTCATTAATTATTAATTTATTAATTTATATATGTATATAATGCTTGTATATGATTAAAGAATTTCATTGAATTGAATTGAATACATTACAGTTCCTCCTGTGAGATTTTAAATAATTGATTGATTTATAGTTTGTATCATTGTGTGAGATCAATATTGATGTAAACATTGAGTCGCAGTCCTAAACACGGGAGTGACAGGGTTTATCATTTCCTGTTGGCGCCATTTTATTCTAAGAAATCCGAAACGTAACCATATTCCTGTCGACAGTTAACCCTTTCTCATATGCAGACGAATCTGCAGCAGACGACGCTTCTAAAAGAGAAAGTTTCATTTTGCTGTTGCGAATATGATGTATGAGGGAAAAGCTTAACCCTTTCCCTCATATAGACGCTTTCTAATGCTTTTGCAGCAGACGGATTTTTTAAAACATGGCGGTAATTTCTCCTTTTGTCACCATGTTTTCAACTCTATTTAATTATTTTACTTTCATTTAAAGGGAGTTTCCAATTTATTTCGGTTATGTTTTCAAAGTGGTCTGCTGCAGATTTGTTTTATGTGAGAAAGGGTTAACGAAAAATACCACGAAGATGAGAATAGATCCAGACTTCATCATATAACATTATCAAAAAAACGTCCATGTGTTCCGAACGGTATGTTTGTAGGTAGCACCGAAGAGGATATTATTGATAAATCTTTGGCATCGAATATTGTCAGATTCGTCCTGGCATTGAAGTTGTCTAAAATTGGCAAAACGAGAACACCATCATCCTCGTCTACACTGTCAGGTCGAGGAACGAAAAAGGCTTCGTTAAAATAATGGTCTTTTTTGTACCAGACTTTGTCTCCCTTTCCGGTACACACGTCCTTTTTCACAAGCATCATGTGGAACCAATCGGAATGGTCGTAACTGTAAACCACACCATAAGTGTAGCAGTAGTTTCCGTGTCGGAAGTTTTCATTGATTGTTGGAAAGTCGAGTTGGTTAGCTACTGGGTAATTTGGATTTTTAGGTATATCATTGACAGTGATTTTCTCCGTGCTTAAGTTTATCGTGAAACGTTTTAAATCTGGCAGCATTGGATTTGCGCGTAGAGTTTTGTTTCGTAGCACGGCGAGTTCAAGATTGTTGAAATTACTTGCATTCGCGTATACGGCTACATCCACTATCAGTTCATGATCGCTGACTTCAAAAGAATTCACGACATGCAGGAAAAACATGGCATCGGTCTGAAGCGTATACATTTTGCCCGTTTTTATATTTGTAACATAGACATCGGTTGGGTCGTTTGGATCCCATTTAAAAGCGTCCATTGCTCTTAAATGTTTCATTATGCCCATTGGGTCAACGTGAAAAGGCACAGCAAAGATTGTCATATAACTCTTGCTTAATCCAAACGAATGCATGTAAGAGGCCTTGTCGACCGTGACCTCGTTTATCAACTCTCGATTTCCGGCGGAAGTTGCGCGTAACACCTTCATTATGCTTTTCTGTCCGGGTATCACACTAGCGAATGTCCCGAATGTTATGTAATTGGTGCTGTTGTACTCAGGTAGCATGTGGGCGGTGCTTAACGAAATGAGCGGCCCCGAAGGCGTGTCGCCTTGTATTGGTGGGTATACCCGGCCCACGGTGGACAAGTCGTTAGCTCGGATCTCATACATTGGCCAGAAGTCACTCACGGTGACGTATTGCATTTTTAACATTTTTTCATCAAACATGTTAAAAATATTTACATTCATGTTATCGGGACCATTTTTAAACGCCTGGATTTCTTCGAATGGGGAAAAGGTCGGGACGACGCTGTCGAGAAGGAGGTAAGGAGCTACGGTTTGTTCCTTAAGGGACTCCGTGTAACTGTCACTGTACAGCATTTTCGTTGAAAAGAAGGCGGTGCCATTTCCGGGGAAAACCCAACTGGAAAGTTTGGCGAACGCATCCAGCGAATCTGTAAAAACTCTTGGCCCGAGCTCGAACCTTCCCACGCCATTTCGAATCTGTTGAAATACACAATGATTTTCATTAAAATATACAAAAAAGTAGTGCCACGTCACAAGAAAGCAGGTCTATGGAGGTTATTGTTTGTAAGGTGGTTAACGCCGCTTTTAACGAATACTCAGCTATACCACAGTGTTTCCCGGTGTAAGTTACCGGTACTACTGGTCCCTTTATCCTGACACGAGCGAGTCAACCGTAATGCTAACCCAAGAAACCCGAACACAATGGAGGAAAAGCCATTAATACGTTTTTAAAATTCTTTTAAAGGTTTTGAAATTAACCAGCGACCCGGATTCTTATATCGTCGGTTTAACCCTTCCCCTCATACGACAATTCTGCAGCAGACGACTTTGAACGTATTTTGTCAAAAAATAGAAAATCTCCATAATTGAATGGATAACCTATGACAAAACGTGGAAAACATTATGACAAAAAGAGAAATTGCACGTTTTGTGCATTTTCTTCTTTTGTCACTATGTTTACAAAAAGCCGTCTGCTGCAGAGGCGTCAGAAAGCGTCTATATGAGGGAAAGGGTTAAGATCAGAATCGGCCTCTTTATGCCTCGGAGATACTTGTACGACTAGGTGGTTACTATTAAAGGCCCTGCTCAGACTGCGCATAAAAAACAAGCTGTTATGGATGATCGTTGATCGCACAGAACAGATGGTCTATGTTCGCGTTACGTGACATTAATATCTATCTAATCAGCACAATGAGTGTTTTCTTGTACTTACAAACGTCACCGATTGATAAAGTCGCTCAAATAGAGGGTCAATGTGACTCATTATTTGGGTTTAACGTTTTCCCACATGCAAACGCTTTATGATGCCGGTGCAGTAGCAGTCTTTTGAAACAGTGTGATAAAAGGGGGAAATCGTATTCATTTACTAATATGTTCTGTATTTTAGTATAGATCATTTTAAGGTGTGCTGCAGAATTGTTGTATGTTGAAAGAGTTGGAACCGATTTTTACATAATGGCGAACAGTTTAAACATAAATCATATTTCATATTTGGTTTCTTCACAAATATTCCAAACAACATTTTCTTCAAGGCAAATGGCTACATACGCCTTCTGGTGATGAGTATAGATGGATAGACTGATTATAGAGTACCTTCAATATATATTAACCCTTTCCCACATACTGCAAATATGTAGCAGACAAATTTGAAAATGTCTACTTAAAAACATGGAAACTCCCTATAAGTGTAGGTATAATTACTGGAAAAAAATGAAAACTTGTCTGCTGCAGATGCATCGATATGCACCTATAGATGGGAAAGGGTTAAGAGATAGAAATCGTAGATTTTAACTTTATTTCTACCATATAACTCAACACAATCATATTATTTCTTGCGTGATACGTTCCAAAATAAACGACAATACTGATTATACAATACATTGAATTAATAATTCGTAGTTTAAAAAAATCGAAATGTATATTCACTTGGAGAGGTTCAAAACTAAACGAGCTGTCAATTCAGGGGTTTTGAGTTCGAACCGAAGCTCTGCCAACTTCTTTTCGGACGCTTGATAAAAGTCAATGAGACAAGCGTCATTAGTCTTTCACCAAATGGGTACATAGCTCAGTTCTTATTTGTAAACATAACAGATTCTCCTATATCAATATAATTTGGACAACGCGATTTGTTCACTTATTCATGATCCCAGGGTAAACAAACTAGTACTAAGTTAGGTAATGTGCCTTGCCCAAAGGAACTCCACCATGATCGTCGTGCCGCGACTGGGGATCGAACCCGGGACGCTAGCTTCCAAGGACTACGTGATACCCACATTGGACAGTTTTATCATTCGACCGTTTATATACATTTACAGCCTTAACGTAGACCTGGCATTACTTGATGTGAGTAAATTGTGGATTAACATACTAAGAGGACTTTGATACCATATGTGCACAAATATGAAAACGCTATATCAATGTAAATATAATTAAAAGACAATGGTTGAAAACATTGTGGTACAATGAGAAATTGCTCTCAAGGTTAGTGGTAAAGAGTCCGCGGGAGGTTGTGGATTCGATGCCCGGTCGGCTCATGATGGAGTAGTACTTGTATCTTAAGAAGGAAACACCGTGATATAACTGAACCTTATTTGACAGCGGCGTAATACTCTATATAAATAAATTAAAAAATCCTTTATCCACACTTTTTTTTCCAAACTTGTCTTCTGAAAATACGACAAATATACGTCTGCATGTGGCAACAAATGGAAATCAGACTGCGTGGAGACACAGTCTGATCTAGGTTTTTGCTAGTCGTAAATTCTAGGAGGTGGATCTTAAATTCACACATTAAACTAATCTTAGATAAGTTTATCTACTCTGCGAATTTAATACACTTTTCTAAAATATGTATGTCTCATATGCCAGTTATTAATTATATACTATATGTATTGCTTTAGCATCGGGTCATATGTTGGCGTACATTAGGAAAGGGCAACTGAACGACTTACCAATGTTAAATAACTTTTGATATAATAAAGTCAAAGTTAACCTTTATATCAGACAACGGAGGAACACAATTTAAACAGTTTGCACCTTGCATTGTAGAAGATAATTAGCTACAAATGATTATTATGCATATATATCGATCCGGATCAGCCAATCCGGAAAGACACGTTTCGCCTCCTGTGGAGTTTTCTGTTTCAGGAATCATTACTCTATACCTATAACCAACCCGAATTGACTCTGCGTAATGTTTCGACCGGATAAGCATAAACATGCCGCACAGACTTACGGCCGGCCAGACACATGGGAGAGTACTTGTGGGGTTATTTCCTTTGATGGTTTTTTTTTGTGGGGTGCACCCCACAAGTATGCATTCATTCCGTAATTAACCCCCTTTTACGGAATGAATAACATTAATATGCAAATGAGATATCCGTTATAAAAAAAAAAAAAAAACCTATTTATCTGTCTTTATAAGGGTGGTGGCTGGGCTTTAGGAAAACACGCACCCCACAAGTACTCTCTCATGCGGACGGACGGACACATTTCGCCTCCTGTGGATTTTCTGTTTCAGGAATCATTACTCTATATATATGAGCCGTTCCACGAGAAAACCAACATTATTGACTCTGCGTAATGTATCGACCCAGATCAGCCTGCGCAGTCCGCGCAGGCTAATCCGGGCCGACACATTCCGTCTCGTAGGGATAGAGGTACAGAGTAAAGATTCCTGAAACAGAAAATCCATAGGAGGCGAAAAGTTTCTGCTCGGATTAGCCTATGGGTCCCGTCTTATGGTGATCCGAGTCGATACTTTACTCAGAGTCAACAATGTTGGTTTTCTCGTGGAACGGCTCATATATATTCCCCTGAGGCGGAATATGTCGGTCTAGATTAGCCTGCGCGAACTGCACAGGCTGATCTGGGTCGATACATTACGCAGAGTCCATACTGTTGGTTTTCTCTTGGAACGGTTCAATTATAAGCTATACTTACTAACGATCCACGAAGCCATATCGGTAAGGGTTTGTCAAAATAAATCTCCTTTCGTTGCATTTCCTCCGTATTTGATTCGAAAAATATATGAGTTTCGTAGTCACACACATTCTTACATTTATAGTGCACGCTTCCACTTTGGCATATAAGCACTAATACCAGTAGTGTGCATTGTTTTGCATGCATCCAAGAAAGAGCCATTTTTAGTTATTATATTAGCATATTTCGAATTACTTTATACACTCGTTTCAAATTTAACAATGTGCATATGACATATACTGATCCAAGTTATTAAGAACACAGAATGTAAATTGCGCGTCACTATACATTACACTGCTCAAAGTTAGTAAAGAACACCGAATGTAACATGTGATCAATATACATTAGTATGACAAATGGAACGTTGTAAACAATGAGAGAGAGAGAGAGAGAGAGAGAGAGAGAGAGAGAGAGAGAGAGAGAGAGAGAGAGAGAGAGAGAGAGAGAGAGAGAGAGAGAGAGAGAGAGAGAGAGAGAGAGAGAGAGAGAGAGAGAGAGAGAGAGAGAGAGAGAGAGAGAAGAAGAGAGAGAGAGAGAGAGAGAGAGAGAGATATATATATATAAGAGAGATAAGAGAGAGAGAGAGAGAGAGAGAGAGAGAGAGAGAGAGAGAGATAAATAAATAAACAGTGACATGGAGAGACAGACATACAAACAGACAGAAAGCTAAATACGAGTGGTGTCTCAGAAATTCGTGGACTTTTCTCATAAGTTTTGTTTTAACTGATAGAATTACTTGTTATTAACGTTAAACAATCTTTGGTCTTCATGGAATGAAATAAATGTAAAGTTGGTGCATTTGCATTCATATTATACCTATAATACGTTTCTATGGAAACCTAGTAGCGTCCACCCGGCGCACACCAATGTTACGTTACTAATTACAAGCAATGTCTTCTCCTAAATACGCAATATAGTAACATCTCGCCGTGTGTTTAACGCTCAATTTCGTCTGCCGTTAAGGCTACGTCACGACGTCAGATCCTGTTATTTTAATGTGTGTAACAATTGCATGTACAGAAATATCGTAAAAACAACAGCGTCGTATCTAAAAGAGACTTAACAAAAACATGACGTCAAGTGGCGACGTGAAACTACGATCAGTGATACAGTTTCGTAAAGCGCTCGGAAAAACGCCTACGCCAACGTTTAATATGATGAAAGAGTACGACAAGAATTGCAGCAGATCTCTGGGGGTTTAAGTGGCATGGACGATTTAAGGATTGTCGTCAGGATTCATTACTCTATACCTCTATACCCCTGAGACGGAATGTGTCGACCCGGATTAGCCTGCGCGGACTGCGCAGGGTAATCTGGGTCGATACATTACGCAGAGTCAATAATGTTGGTTTTCTCGTGGAACGACTCATATATTATCTGTAGAACTGTTCGTGCGGTATCTGAAAGGGAGTAAACTACTCCATAGTTAACATTTTTCTGCTCTAAATCCGCTTGTCAGATTTCTAGATTATTTAGTTTCAAATGTGTCTTTGGGTGACACTTTACACAATTTGCTTAATCTGCGTTGATTGGTTGAAAAAACATGGCAGTCAGACGGCATCAGAAAAGGGACAAAATGACAAGACTCTATAATCCCAGTACTATTTAAGTGTTTGTCTGATTTCAAGATTTCTCCTTTTGCCACAATGTTTTCAGCTTTATTCAACAATTAAGCTATTTTTTATGGAGGATTTTCAGGCTTCTGCCACTATGTTTTCAAAGTCGTCTAT